>CAUYLG010031476.1:0-11548 GCA_963573385.1 Cacajao melanocephalus | reverse complement strand
CAGAGCTGGACCTTCCCGGTTCAGCTGTGCTTACTGTGAAACTCTCAGTCCCCAGCGCTTCCAATTGCTGTTCTTTTGGGGTTGGGACCAGCCGAGCCGGACTCAAAGGGCACCCCGTCCCGTATACTCCGCGCCGAGAAGCGCCGTGCTGGGGCGCCGGCAAAACAGCCGCGCCGGCCTAAAAAGTCGGCGCTGGCGACCCGTGTGGCTCCTCCGCCGGGACTCTCCCAGTCTGTGGGCAACAAAAATTTGTCTGAAAGTGCGGCGTCCACTCGCTCTCTGCGCTTTCACTGGGAGCTACAATCCTGAGCTGTTGTTAATTGGCCATCTTGGATCTCTCCTTCCTATAATCTTATAATCTGAGATTGCCACTCTCCTTATTCTGAAGAAATAGATTTTTAATATTCAATACCACTGATAAGAGACAAATACGCATGTTACTGTGTGATAGCTGTGCTTGCTACCTCGTTTGTCTCTTGTTTTTTGTTTTTTATTTTGAGACAGAGTCTCACTCTGTCACCAGGCTGGAGTGCAGTGGCACAATCTAGGCTCACTGCAATCTCTGGCTCCCAGGTTCTCCTGCCTCAGCCTCCCAAGTAGCTGGGACTACAGATGTGCGCCACCATGCCCAGCTAATTTTTGTATTTTTAGTAGAGACAGGTTTTCACCACGTTGGCCAGGATGGTCTCAATCTCTTGACCTCGTGATCCACCCGCCTCAGCCTCCCAAAGTGCTGGGATTACAGGCTTGAGCCACCATGTCCAGCCAAGTTTGTCTTTTTTACTCATTCTGCCCTCCTCCCCCAAGCCACAATCTTAGCTGGTTAGAGTCCTCTATCTGGTTGAGTGGTGACCCAAACCTTCATTCCTGAAAAGTCTGCATACATCAATGGTCCTGTCTTCTGACCACTTCAATCTTTCAATACCTCCGTAAACAATTATTTATATTCTCTCTGACAAAGGAACTATTTTATCTCTGATAAACAGCTGCTTTCTTGGCTGGACTTGGATCTCTATGTTTTGTTTTTTGCTTTTTGTTTTGTTTTAATGAGACAAAGTCTCACTATGTTGCCCATGCTGGTCTTGAACTCCTGGGCTCAAGCAATCCTCCCACCTCTGTCTCTGAGTAGCTGGGAGTAAAACAGGCATATGCCACAGTGCCCAACACTATGGTTTAATAAAATAATCTGTCTAAACAAGCAACTTGACTTTAATAAGGGCATTGGTATTTATCATTAAAAAATAGAATTATTTTTTAAAATTATTAAATAAAGCAGAGAACTATTTTTACTAAATAGACTTGCATGTAGCTATTAATCAAAAAATAATTCTTACAGATCTTAAAGTTATCATATAATCCTGCTATTTAAGCAGCATAGTGTCCATCAGATTGGTAGAGCCAATTTGGCACCCATGTGAAATAATAAATACTACGCAGCAAAAGCTTGTTTCTCCAAAGATGTTCTGTCATGATGCTAAAGGCCTTAAAGCTTTGCACCCTAACCTTGGTGCCCATGATGGCTTGATACTTTGCTTAGGAGTGAAAAAAATAGCTTTGTTAAGGTCACCTTTATCAGGGAAGTAGCTTAAGATTAATTAAATAGGGTCCATCTAATATTTCTCATCTATATTGCATCTTGAGAATGGGAACTAGGGAACGAGCTTATTCATGGTTATGAGCATGCATCTCAAACACAGTGATCCCTGGACTTCCTATCCTGGCACTGGCATTTACAAATTATGTAACTTTTGGACAAGTTACTTCAACCCCTCCGAGTCTGTTTACTTATCTATACAATAAGGATAGCTACCTTATATGAGATAGTTATGGTTAAACTAAGCTTGCCAATAAAAATAATGATAATAATAGCCTTTAAATCACACCAGGCATTGTTCTGGGTAAATTAATGATGGATGGATAGATAGGTAGGTAGGTGGGTAAGTGGGTGGGTGGGTGAATGGATAGATAGATAGATGATAGATAGATAAGGTAGGTAGGTATACTAAGTACATGTAATATGTGTATGAACTCATTTAAGCTTAGCTACTACCCTACAGTTTATTTTCAACACAGAACCATAGTTATCCTTTTAAAATGTTAAGTCTAATTATATTAGATTGAATTGTAAGTCTAATTATATTTGCTCAACGTTCTTCAATATTTCTCCATTTCTCTTTTGATGTTCCCTGGGCTGGAATCGTCTTTAACAAGAAGGTCTTCCTTACCTCCTTCAAGCCTTTGCACAATTGTCACCTTCTCATTGAGACTTACCCTGATTTTCTGCTTAAAAGTTTATCCCCCAATCTCCCATCTCCCCTATCTGCTCCACTCTTTCTCTTTTTTACAGCACTGTTTCCAACTTACTATACAATGTATTTATTACTAGTCATTCTTTTCCCCTACTAGACAGTACATTCCAAAAAGACAAGGCTTGATGTTCATCTACTTTACCTACTCATGTATCCTGAGGCACTAGAACAGTGACTACACAGGTTAGGTACCAAAACATATATTTTTTGAAGGAATGAATCTATTCTATGATACTATTATTATCTCCATTTTACAGATGAAGAAACTGAAGCACAATTTAAATTAATTCATGACTGAACTAAGAGTCTACGAAATGATTATATGTAAGTGGACATTAGTATATGATAAAGGAAGAATCTAAAACAATAAGAAAGTAAGGTTTACTCAGTAAATGATAAACTATTAAACCCATAACAAGCGTACTAGAAATAATCCAAATGAATGTTTTAAACACCCATGTAAGTAGTAAAAGAAAAGCAGAAAAAAGTGTGTAGTCACATTTCTTAATTCTCAAATAATTATAGACTCATTGGAAGTTGCAAAAATATAAGAGTCCAGTGTACTCTTGACTCATCTTCCCCAAATAAAGACATCTTCTGTAGGTTAGGATACAATATCTAAAATTTAAAAATTGGCATTGGTACATCACTGTTTAACTACAGAGCTTACTCAGTTTTTGTTTTTCCTAATCTGCATTTGTGTGTATGTATCTATACAATTGTACCCCACGTATAGGGTACGATGTTTGTAACCTCCACCAAAGTCAGGATATATAACCGTTCCATAACCACAAAAGAACTCCTTCATGCTACCTCTTTGTACCCACACTGATGCCTCTACACTCCCTTCCCAGTTCCTGGCCCCTGGCAACTACTAATCTCCATCTCTATAACGTTACCATTTAGAGAATGCTATATAAGTGTAATCACACAGTCTGTAACCCTTTGAGACTGAACATCTGTGTACATATTTTGGTGTAAACATACATTTTCATTTCTCTGGGATAAATGTCTGAGCATACAATTGCTAGGTCGTATGGTAGGTGTATGTTTAGTTTTATAAGAAACCGCCAAACTGTTGTCCAGAGAAGCTGTACCATTTTATATTGCCACCAGTGGTAAATGAGAGAGAAAGTTTTTCTGTATCCTCACCAGCATTTGGCATTATCATTATTTTTCTAATAGGTATGTAGTTATAGCTCGCCAAAGTTTTTTTGTTTTTTGTTTTTTTTGAGACAGAGTCTCGCTCCATCGCCAGGCGCCAGGCTGGAGTGCAGCGGCGCAATCTTGGCTCGCTGCAACCTCCATCTCCCGGGTTCAAGCAATTCTCCTGCCTCAGCCTCCCAAATAAGCTGGGACTACAGGCGCGCGCCACCACGCCCAGCTAATTTTTGTATTTTTAGTAGAGACGGGGTTTCACCATGTTGACCAGGATGGTCTCGATCTCTTGACCTCGTGATCTGCCTGTCTCGGCTTCCCAAAGTGCTGGGATTACAGGTGTGAGCCACCCTGCCCGGCCTCGCTGAAGTTTTAATTTGCATTTCCCTAATAGAAAATGATGTCGAATAGCTTTTCATGTGGCTATTTGCCATCAGTATCTCCTCTTTGGTTATGTTCACATATTTTGACCATGAGATTGCTCATTTGTAATTCACAGTTGAGTTTTTGAGAGTTTTTCCTAGATGTAAGGCCTTTGTCAGATATGTAGTTTGCAAACTATTCTACTAGTAGGTAGTTGGACTTTTCATCTTCTTTGCAGAGTCTCACAGTTCTGATGGTTAGAAGTCTGAAATCAGGGTGTTTTCAGGGTAGTGACTTCTCCGTATGTTGGAAGGAGAAAGGGAAGAAGGTAGAACTAATAGCAGGAAAACAAAATACTACCAATACCTGATCTTCAGAGGATTTAGGCTTCTGAGACTAAGCCCAAATCCAAAGTGGTGAATGGATTTTATTGCTTCTGTTTCTGGAATAATTAAGACTATACTATTGATTAAATATATTTCTCAATGAACTAATTATTTGTAATAAAAAGATTAAAAGTTCTAGGTTTCTAGGTCAATGATAGGGTTTGGATCTATATCTCCACCCAAATATCATGTCCAGTTGTAATCCTCAGTGTTGGAGGTGGGGCCTGGTGGGAGGTGATTGGATCATGGGGGCACATTTCCCCCTTTGGTGCTATTCTTGGGATAGAATTCTCACAAGATCTGCTTGTTTAAAAGCGTGGGGCACCTCCCGCCTCTCTCTCTTGCTCCTGCTCCAGTCATGTAAGACATGCCTACTTCTTCACCTTTCACCATGATTGGAAGCTTGCCGAGGCCTCTCCAGGAGCAGAAGCTGCTATGCTTCCTGTACAGCCTGCAGAACCTTGAGCCAATTAAACCTCTTTTCTTTACAAATTACCCACTCTCGAGTATTTCTTTATAGCAATGCAAGAATGGACTAATACAGCCAAAGACCCACCTTTCTGCATACCCAGCTGAAGCTCCCAGTGTGCTATTCTACTCAGCTGAGTTTCTTTCTGGCTTTCCTTTCCTTTTCTGTGTGTAATTTAAATGTCTTTTCTACTGAAAGTGAAAGTAAACATTTTTCAACTAAGTGCCAAATGTTACTTCAGTGGTTTTTTCCTGCCTTAATTCGTTTTATTTTATAGAATGGAAACGAAATGGGGCTCCTGTAGGCTGAGATTTCTGAATAGTATTCACAAGAGCGCCATGAAAACTTTAAGCAGCTAACTCTCCACCCCCCAATTTGCTAATTGTCTAAGAAATGAAGCAGATGAGCATAATAAAAATGGCACTTGACATAGATGAAGCGTTTAGTTCTTTACCTAACAGATGAATAGATGGGTGTAGACTGCTCCATCTGACTCTCCCTAAGCAGGTCTTGTAGTCTCATGCCAAATGCGTAAGACAGCAAGACCTGTCCCACAGGAATGTCACAAGATAGTTTTTGAACCTCAGATGAGAAATAATGGATGCTTTGTTATTTTTACAACTATTTTAACAGGCTAGGACAATATGAGCATGGAAGTGTTTATTTTAGCATGGCACTCAACTCTTCGTTTTTCTTTTCAGTACCTATTCTTAAGAACTATCATCCGAGCCCATTTTTTGCTGCTATAACAGAATACCTAAGACTAAATAATTTATGCTGAACAGAAATGTACTGGCTCCCAGTTCTAGAGGTTTGGAAGTCCAATATCAAGGTGCTGGCATCTGACAAGGGCTTTCTTGCTGTGTTGTAACATAGCAGAAGCCATCAAATAGCAGAAGAACAAAGAGAGAGAAAGTAAGAAAGAGAGAGAGAGGGGATGAGAGTGAGAAAAAGAGCAAGAGGGGGTGAAGATACTCCTGCAATAATGGCATTAGTGCATTCATAAGGGCAAAGCCCTTATGACTGAAACACCTCTTAAGGTCCCACCTCCCATACCATCACAATGGCGTACCACCACAATGGCAATTAAATTTCAACATGACCTTTAGAGAGGACAAACATTCAAATGATAGCAATCCCTGAGGCTCATTTTACCACTGGTAAATGTAGACGACAGAGACTACTACACATGCTAATCTAAAGAGTGTGCTTGCATCACTACCCATGAGGATGGTTAAGAGTTCTCTGTTTCTCATACTTAGCCTTCGATCCATATAATGGGTGATCTCTATGAGATGAGAGAGTAAAAAAAAAAAAAAATGTTTTCTCATCTCCTTCCACCCTAGACTTTATGAAAAGAAAGCTATGAACCAACAATCAAATTTAGCAAGAAATCACCTGCATTTCTATATATCAGTAATGAATAATTGAAAATAAATTTAAAAAGCAATACCATTAACAATAGTACCTGAAAGCATGATATATAGGAATAAATCTGACAAAATATGTACAAGAATTGTATGCTAAAAACTGTAAAACACTGATGACAGAAATCAAAGAAAATAAACATAAATAGAAATACTATATTCCTGTTTTGATAGACGCTGTTGAAATGTTAACTCTTCACAAGTTGATCTAAAGAATCAAAGCAATTTCAATCAAAATCCCAGCAAGCTTCTTCATAGAAATTGACAAGCTAGATTGTAAAGTTAGATTCTAAAATTTACATGGAAAAGAAAGGAGCTAGAAGAACCAAAACAATTTGGAAAACATAAAAAGCGAAATTTGAATGCTCATACTACCTGATTTCAAGAGTTATTCTAAAGCTAATCAACACAGTCTGATATAAATTTGATATCAGTGTGGAATTAAATATAAGGTCCAGAAATAAATCCGTATATTTTCTCAACTGACTTCCAACAAAGGTTCCAAGGCAATTTGATAGAAAAGTGAAGTCTTTTCAATAACTGATGTTGGAACAATTGGACAGTCATATGAGTTTTTAAAAAGTTAATGAAACGTAAACTTGACTTCAAATCATATAAAAGGATTAACTAAAAATGGGTTATAGAATTAAGTGTAAGGGCTAAAAGAAGTATTCTTCTTCAAAATTAAAATGGGGAAAAATGTGAGTGACATCTAATTAGGCAAAGATTTCTAAGATGTCTTAGACAACACACAAAACACACAAACTATAAAATTTTAAAACCGATAAACTCCAAAATTTTAAGTTTTTGGTCTTTGTTTTGGGGTTTTAAAAGTAATTTCAACTTTTATTTTGGATTCAGGGGGTACATGTGCAGGTTTGCTACATGGATACATACAGCCTGATGCTGAGGTTTGGGGAAAGAATGATCCTGTCACCCAGGTAGTGAGCATAGTACGCAACAGGTAGTTTTCAACCCTTCCCCAACTTTCTCTCCACCCCCTCCCCCAGTAGTCTCCAGTGTTTATTGTTCCCATCCTTATGTCTATGGGTACACAATGTTTACCTCCCACTTATAAGTGATAACATACAGTATTTGGTTTTCTGTTCCTGTGTTAATTTACTTAGAATAATGGCCTCCAGCTGCATCCATGTTGCTGCAAAGAACATAATTTTGTTCTTTTTTATGGCTGTGTAGTATTCCATGGTGTATATATGCCACATTTTCTTTATCCAGTCAACCACTGATGGGCACCTAGATTGGTTCCATGTCTTTGCTACTGTGAATAGTGGTACAATAAACATGTATGTGTCTTTTTTATAGAACAATTTATTTTCCTTTGGGTATATAGCCAGTAAAAGGATTGCTGCATCTAGTGATAGTTTTAAGTTCTCTGGGAAATCTCCAAACTGATTTCCATGTTGACTGAACTAATTTACATTCCACCAACAGTATAGAAGTGTTCGTTTTCTCTGCAGGCTTGCCAGCATCTTTTAACAATAGTCATTTGGTTGGTGTGAGATGGTATCTCATTGTGGTTTTGATTTACATTTCTCTGATTATTAGTGGTATTGAGGATTTTTTTCACGTTTGTTGGCTACGTGTGTGTCTTCTTTTGAGAAGTGTCCATTCATGTTCTTTGCCTACTTTTTAGTGGAGTTATTTGGTTTTTGCTTGTTGAATTGTTTGTGTTCCTTATAGATTCTGAATATTAGACCTTTATCAGATGTTTAGTTTGCAGATATTTTCTCCCAGTCTGTATGTTTTCTGTTTACTCTATTGATAGTTTATTTTGCTCTGCAGAAGCTCTTTCACTTAATTAGTTCCCACTTGTCAATTTTTGTTTTTGTTGCAATTGCTTTTGAGGACTTAGCCATAAATTCTTTGCCAAGGATGATATCCGGAATGGTATTTCCTAGGTTTTCTTGAAGGTATTTATAGTTTGAGGTTTTACATTTAATTCTTTAGTCCATCTTGAGTTAATTTTTGTATATGGTGAAAGGTAAGGGTCCGGTTTGGTTTTTCTTCATATGACTAGCCTGTTATCCCAGCACCATTTATTGAATAGGGAGTCCTTTTCCTGTTGCTTATTTTTGTCAACTTTGTTGAAAATCAGATAGCTGTAGGTGTGTGGCTTTATTTCTGGGTTCTCTATTCTGTTCCACTGGTCTATGTGTCTGTGTATGTACCAGTACCATGCTGTTTTGGTTACTGTAGCCTTACAGCATAGTTTGAAGTGGAATAATGTGATACCTCTGACTTTGTTCTTTTGCTTAGGATTACTTTGGCTATTCATGATCATTTTTTGGTTCCACATGAATGTTGAAATAGTTTCTTCTAATTCTGTGAAAAATTACCTTGGTGGTTTGATAGAAATAGCACTGAACCAGTAGACTGGTTTTTTATTTTAACAATATTGACGCAATATCATTATTCACCCAATCCACTCTATGGAGTGTTTTTTTTTTTTCCATTTGTTTGTGTCATCTATTGAAAGTCACCATCAAAATAATTTTAAAAAGCCAAAGACTGGGAGAAAATATTCACAAAACAAATCTTATAAAGGACTAGCATATAGAATATAAATATAGAAAACTATAACTAAATAACAAGAAAAAAACACAGCCCAATTTAAAAAATGGACGAAAGACTTTAACTGACACTTTATCAAAGAAGAGATACAAATGGCAAATAAGCACACAAAGACGATGCTCGACATTGTTAGTCATTAGGGAAATACAAATTCTAAACATAGTGACCTACCACTACACAACCATTAGAATGACTCAAAAAAAAATTTTTGACGTGCAATACCAAGTGCAAGTAGGGATTCTGAGCAACTGGAACCCTCGTATATTGCTGGTGGGAATGCAAAATTGTAGTTTGGCAGTTTCTCATCGTGTTAAACATAGACTTAACATACAATCTAGCAATCTTACTCACAGATATTTATCCAAGAGAAATAAAAATATCTACATAAAGACCTATGAGGAAAATTTAGAGCAGTTTTATTCATAATCATGAGATCTGAAAATAACCCAAATGCCTGTAAACTAGTGAATGGGAAAATATACATGGTACATCAATATATGAAATACTACAAAAGAAACAGACTACATTACATTTTGAAATTAAAAAGCATTACGCTAAGTGAAAGGCGCTAGACTCCGAAGGCTATATACTGTAGCTCATTGATATGACATTCAAGAAAGTCAAACTGGAGGGCTAAAAACAGATCAGAGTTTGCCAGAGGGCAAAGGGAATGTATTTACCACAAAAAGGCACAAGAGAATTGTTTGGAATGATGGAAATATTCTCATATTCTCTGTCTTGTTTATAGTGGCCATTGTACAACTGAATTTTTTTGTCAAAGTTAATAGAACTCTACTCTAAAAAAATAGTAAATTTTACTTTATGCACATTAAACCTCAATAAACCTGATTTTTTTAAAAAATGAAAATTAAAACCAGCAACTGAACATTTAGCTTTTTATTGCTCTAGTGTGGTCAGTTTCTGCTGTATTTTCACCTCCAAAAAAAAAAGCTTGTACTTTGAGGACTAAAGAGCATGAAAATTTCTTCATAACAACAACAACAAAAAAAAGCACAGGTAAATAATTTCCTTATAATGAATTTTTTAATGAACATATTTTATGAATCATATTATTAATCTACAGAACTAAGGGATTAATTAAAGCTAAACCATAGCCTGCCTGTAATCACACATGTTTATATTTGTGGAGCCTGTTATTAGAAAGAAAAGATGGAGATGTCATAACACACAACCTTTAAAACTCCTCCTGATTCTCCCGGAATGGTGTTTTGGTAGTTGGTTTGGGAATATGAATGAGTAATGTTTGGACAACTGGGTTGCTTATGGTGGGAAGAGATAAAAGGAGTTGGTATGTAATTGTTACTTGATGGCAAGCCAAAATAAATATAGAAAATCACAGCAATGTCTCCCCTCACTTAGGTGTATCCTCACCTTTCTTAGCTCCATGGTGATCTCCCTGTCAAGATTTTTCTCCAATCAAAAGTCCATCTTCCAAGTTCTCTTTGGAAAAAGAATGCATAACACTCTTGCTACTGCCCATCACCATTCCCTTTCACTGGCATCTCCCCAAACCCATCTATCATGTTTTTGCCTTTTAAAAATAACTGGAAATGATATAAACCAACCCAATGCCTATCATAGACCTTGGTTCACGGTATGCATTAAAATATGTATTGGTCAATCATTCATTCAGCTGTGTCAGGCTCTGTGCCTGGCAACAGGGATTAAAAATAATGAATGAAATACAATCCCTGCATTCAAAGAACTCAGAAGTAGAAATAGACATACAACTACACAGACATGGTAGAAAGCACTTCACGGAAGTAAGCCCAGGTTGCTATGGGAGGTTAAAAATGCAATAGTCCTCCCTGTACAATTGAGATGATCTCTAGCAACCTATGACTTCCAAAATGTCTACAGGTAATCTACATATACAGTCAAATTAAACTTTCTATTATTTCACTGTTTTCTTGTCTGCCCTGTCAGTAGAGCTGATTACCTTCTGCAACAATGGGGACAAAGACCTAGATATCACATCTTGGCAGGAACACCATGCTTTACAATATTTATTGTGGAAACTATGTTAAGAGGAGGAAAATGAAATAATGACACTGGAATTTCCACTCTGTTTTAATTATTGTAAAAGCCATTTAAACAATAATAAGACTCTAATGTTCATGAATACCATTTAGAATTATATATACAATTATCTCCATGTGCAGGATACTGTGTTATGTGGTAAGGACATCCCAAACTATGTAGAAGAACAGTTTAACATTGTGAGTGTGTATAGATCTTTGCAACTCTCAACACACTTACACCTATAAGTAGAAATCATCTTCAGAACAACCCTGGGACATATGCAGGGTTCAGAAATATGTAATGATTTCCCCAAGGTCTCATGGATAGCAAGTGGCAGAGCTAGGTCTTGTATCTGGGATTTTGGATTTCAAGCCTAGAACTCTTTCCTTTACAGCAGTGATTACTAGACATTTTTTATTATAGTAAAAACATTTGTGTATGCACCCCCAAGATGTACATAGTTATTTTAAATTATATCAAAATATATTATATCAAAATTATATCAAAATATATTATATCAAAATTATATCAAAATATATGTATATGTGTATATATATGATATATAGTATATACTATATACTATGTATATATATGATATATAGTATATACTATATACATAGTATATATATACATACATATATATTATATATATGTATATAATATATATACTATATACATAGTATATATAATATATATCATAATAGACATCTCTTTTCTTAATAGGGCTTATATCCTGGACTGCAGAAGTGGTTCACTAGCAATTTCCTTTATATACTTGAAGGTTTGTTTGGCCTTTGTTGT
>CAUYLG010031475.1:0-31235 GCA_963573385.1 Cacajao melanocephalus | reverse complement strand
GCATCAGCAGTGGTAGGGGCGCTGCAATGACCTAATGACAAGACCATATAAGCAAATTATTTTATTTTATTTTTTTGAGAGGGAGTCTTGCTCTGTTGCCCAGGCTGGAGTGCAATGGCATGATCTTGGCTCACTGCAACCCCTGTCTCCCGAGTTCAAGCGATTCTCCTGCCTCAGCTTTGAGTAACTGAGATTACAGGCACTCGCCATCATGCTCAGTTAATTTTTGTATTTCTAGTAGAGACGGGGTTTCACCATGTTGGTCAGGCTGGTTTTGAACTCCTGACCTCAGGTGATCCACCCACCTCAGCCTTCCAAAGTGCTGGGATTATAGGCATGAGCCATTGCACCCCGCTGGTTTGATACCTTTTTACTTAATTTTTATATATGGTATGAGGTAGAGTAAGAAAAAACAAACTTTTTCCTTCTGTACTCTCAATACTCAGTACATCACTTCTGACACCAGAAGTTTAGGTTGTTTTCCCCAAGACCAAGCAATTTCCCAGTTCTCTGCAGACACCAACTGAGTATTCTACAGTTCAGTTCTGACACTAACCAGAGTAAATGCAGATCCTACAGGTTAAAGACTCAGTCCCATGAAACTGTCCCCACTTCAGACATCAGTCACAAATAGCAGGTCCCCAGGTTACAGTTCCCATACTAATTTGCTAGAATGGCTCACAGAACTCAGAGACTAACAGTCAACGTTTATCTCTTTTAAAAACGATACAACTCAGGAATAGCCAAATTGAAGAGCTTCACGGGGCAAGGTATGGAGGAAGAGTCGTGGAGCTTCCATGCTCTTGGGGTACCTGCACATTTTCAGCAACATAGAAAGCTGTCTAAACCCCATCCTTTTGGGTTTTTATTGGAGTGAGGGGCTTCATTATGAAGGCATGATTGGTTAAATCACTGGCTACTGGTGATCAACTTAACCTTCAGATGTCCTGCTCCTTGGAGGTCTATTTACTTGGTTGGCTCCTCCTGGCAACTACCCCGCCCCATCCAGATCCCCCAGCCATTAGTCATTTCATTAGCATACAAAGACACGACTTGGGGACTTGGCATGTTCCAAGGGTTTTAGGAGCTATATACCAGGAAACTGGTACAAGACCAAAATATGTATTTCTGCTTCTATCACAATATTATATAGAGGTTCAACTTTTTTTTTAATGTGTACATCCAGTTATTTCAGCTTCATTCATTGAAAGTTAGTTGGCCACAGATTATGGGTTTATTTCTGAAACCTCAATTCTATTCTAGTGATCTGTATGTTAGTATGATCTGTTCTTATGCCAGTAGCCCACTGTTTAGATCACTGTAGCTTTATAGTAAGTTTTGAAACTGGGAAGTTTCAGTCCTCCAACTTTGGCCTTTTCCGTGTTGTTTTGGATATTCAGGGCATTTATAAATTCTGTATGAGTTTGATGGTCAGCTTTTCCATTTTTGCAAAAAAAGGCTGTTGGAATTCTGATAGGGCTTTCAGTGAATCTGTAGATTGCTTTGGGTAGTACTGCCATCTTAATAATATAGTCTTTCAATACTTGAACACAGGATTGTGGCAGGCCAGGTCTCACTAATGCAGGCCTCCATAACAACTGTTGCACTACTGACTGAGGGGTTAAGTTAAATATTAAAGGCCAGGCCCCTTATACAAAGGCTGGGATGTAACAAAAGCCCATCAATAGTTTTGCCTAGGCCTTTCCTGGGCCTTAAAGCATGACAAAATAATGAAGGAATTCTTAACAAGACCCATATTGGATTAAACAAGTTTTACTGTGGGTCTGAAGGAACTCCCCAGGTCTCCACAAACAAGTTTATTGGGGTGTCCGAAGGAACTCCCCAAACCTCCATGATTTACCGGGAGACAAGGGTAATCACCCTAGCACCTGGACCCATTTAGATTAAGGAAACTTACTGAGGCTCCAGAGGAAGATCTTCAGGACTCACAACTTATTTATAGATTAAAAGAAGTTAATCACGTATGTCCTTAGATGAATGCACACTTACACATAGACATATAGCTTAGAAGGTATATAAGATCTGGAAAACTTCGTAATTTTCAGCTGGTCTGGCAATAATTTCCAGGCCTTCTCCCTGTAATCAGTTGCAGAAATAAAAACTCTCTTCCTCCCCAGGTCATTTGCATCTCGTTATTGGACCACAAGAAACAGCAGCCCGACCTTCAGTTTAGTCTGGGAACAAGATTTGGTGCACCATCCAGGAGTTACCAGGATGGTGCTACATGCAGCGGCTGTAAGCTTGTGAGGAGACAGTCTTCAGGAGGATCCCAGCAGTTGCTGGTGAGATTTTCCTGGGGACCCTCTTGAAGGCTGTGCTGGGCTCAAAAGTGCATGTCCCTTTCACTACTGGGAAAAACAGCGATCAGGAGCGGACATGCTCAAAGGGTGAGTTAACTGAATCTTATGCCAGGAGCCTACTATTTTCCTATCCTGGCTTGTTAAGCCATTTGTCCAGTACTGCCAAGGGAAGCAATAAGGCTTGGTCATACAATCGCTTTGCATTTTGGTTGAGTAAGGTTTTGAGTTGGTTTTGAGTCTGTTTTCCCTGACTCAAAACACTCCCCCTTATGTTGTCCAAAATTTGTCTCCACTTCTTTGTGTATCTGTCTTACTCCTTTTGATATCAGGTAAACTAGAAAATGGGGGGTACTGGGTCCATTCCTGCTGACAGGCCTCTGGGAAGGAAAATATAGTTTTTAGGAGCTCAGTGGTTAAAATTCAGCTTAATTAAAAGCTAACTGGATCCAGGCATTCCACTCCTCATACATCATGGCTTCAAAAAAAAAAAAAAAAAAAGCTAACATCCAAGATACATATATGTATGTGTGCATATTTATACCTAAAAGGCATTCACGTTTTTATTTCTCTCTTAGGACCTTTTTTGAGCAAAAGTTTTTTCTTCTCGATTAATTGAATTCTGCTTTCTTCATTAATAGCTACTGCAACAGAAGCTACTGTGGTTTTTTAAAGAAAAAGTGTAAATTAGACACTTAGAAATGTCTTGTGTGGAAAAAAAAATTTTTAAGTGCACTGTATAAAGCATCACATGCTCTAGCCTCAGAATAATTCTCCCTTTTTGAAAACCTCTTTCCTTTATAAATTACTCAGGTATTTCTTCGTAGCAGTGTGAGAATGGACGAATACATGTCTTTCTAGGAATTTACCTAGTTTATTGGTATACAGTTTTTCTTTATCTATGTAAGGTTACTAATAATGTCCCCACTTTGACTTCTGATTTTAAGAAAAATAAAACACATAAAACTAATCAGTATGGCTATCGATTTGTCCATTTGGTCTTTCTTTGTAAAGAACTACCTTTTGACTTCTTTGATTATCTCTCTTGTTTTTCTGTTGTCTATTTTGTTTGTCTGCACTCTAATCTTAATTTCCATCCTTCTGCTCACATTGGGTTTAGTTTGTTCTTCTTTTTCTGTTTCCTTAAGGTGTTATGTTAGATTGCTCATTTGAGATCTTTTTTATTTTTTAAATTTAGCTCACTCTTATCTTTATTACTATTATTGACACTGTTAAACCAACAGTTGCAGAATTGTGCCTCTAGTTTGCGGTTTCAATAGTATATATACATTTTTAAATTTGTTTTTTAGTTTTTTAATTGTGGCAACATACATGTAAAATTTACCATTTTAATTTTTTTAAATGTACAATGCACTAGCATTATGTAGACTGACATTGTTGTACAACCATCATCACTGTTTATCTCCAGACCTTTTTTATCATCCCAATCTGTAATTCTATACCAACTAAATAAAAACTCCCCATTCTATACTCTCTTCAGTACCTGATAACCACTATTCTGCTTTCTGATTCTACAAATTTGACACTTTTAGGAATGCATATAAATAGAATCATTTGATATTTGACTTTTTGTGCCTGAATTATTTCACTTAGTATAATATTCTAAAGGTTCATCTACATTGTAGCATCAAATTCCATTCTTTTTTAAGGCCGAATAGTATTTATTTACATGTATATACCACACTTTATTTATCTATTCATCCATCAATGGATACTGGGTTGTAACCACTTCTTGGCTATTGTGAATAATGCAGTTGTGAACACTGTTGTACAAATCTCTATTCCAGTTTCTGCTTTCAATTCTTTTGGGAATCTACCTAGAAGCAGAAATGCTATAGGCCATATGGTAACTGTATGGGGGTCTGAAGGAACTCCCTAAACCTCTGTGATTTAGCAGGAGACAAGGGTAATCACCCCAGCACCTGGACCCATTTAGATTAAGGAAATTAATCTAAATTAATTTTTTGAGGATCCACCATACTGTTTTTTTCATTTTACATTCCCACAAACAATATATATGGGTTCCAATTTCGCCACATCTTTGCCAACATTTCTAATTTGCTTTTTTGATAATTGCCATCCTAATGGATGTGAAGTGGTATTAATTTGCATTTTCTTAATGAGTAGTTATGTTGAGCATCTTTTGATGTGCTTATTGGCCATCTGTATATCCTTTTTGGAGAACTGTCTATTCAGGTCCTTTGCTAATTTTTTTGTTTTGGGATGATGGAGTTTCACTCCTGTTGCCCAGGCTGGAGTACAATGGCATGATCTTGGCTCATTGCAGCCTCTGCCTCCCAGGTTCAAGCCTGCCTCAGTCTCCCGAGTAGCTGGGATTACAGGCACCCACCACCATGCATGGCTAATTTTTTGTATTCTTAGTAGTGACAGGGTTTTGCTATGTTGGCTAGGCTGGTCTTGAACTCCTGGCCTCAGGTGATCTGCCTGCCTCAGCCTCCCAAAGTGCTGAGATTACAGGCATGAGCCACCATGCCCAGCCCCTTTGCTAATTTTTATTGGTTTTTTTGGTTGTTGACTTGTAGGAGTGCTTTATGTATTATGAACACTAAACCCTTATCAGATATATGATTTGCAAATATTTTCTCCCATTCTGTGTGTTGCCTTTTCACTGCATCTTTTGATGCACAAAAGTTTGAAATTTTGATGAAGTTCAATTTATCTATGTTTTCTTTTGTTGCCTGTGCTTCTGGTGTCATATCCAAGAAATCACTGCCAAATATAATGTTGTGAAGCTTTCCCCTCATGTTTTCTTCTGAGAGTTTTTACAGTAAGTAATCCTAAATGAAAAGGCTGAAGAATCAATTGCAAGTAGTTAAGCTAGACAAAGACCTGAACCCAAAGCACATAATTCTGGGGGAAAAAAGGAATATTCACTATAAAGAAAGTAGAGAAATTTATTGCCACTTGAAAACTAAATATAACTCAGATAAATCAGCCAAAGAAATCGTTGATGTTACAATTAGTATTATTTGACCAGATTTGTCTTTTGAAGATTTCTCTATTGACAGGCACTTCTGCAACAAATATGTATAATTTGATATAAGTATTTATTATTCTTAAAGGCTAAGCAATGGGCATTTGTGATGGCTCATAATAAATATACAATATTGTATATTACATACTATATATTAATTGCATTTTTTCTTTGAGCTTATACAATGTTTGAGAAAAAGTCTACCTTTTATAAATATCAAGTTGGATATTCTTGTGTGTTGCATTTGCTGAATAAGAGTCAATAGTTAAGAATCTGTTTCTTTTATATATATCAGATTGTCTTCATTCATAATATAGAATCCCCTGCATAAAACTAACATGTTTTGCTGAAGTACTTGTTAATTTGGTGCTAAAATATTTTTTGTTTTCCTAATATATGGCATTTATTTTTATAAGATTAATCCCTACACCCATTTTTGCAATGCTCATTTGTAGCTCAAAAAATTACCATAAACAGAAAGAAAACCCTCTAGCTCCCTACTATAATTACTTTAGAATCGGAGTGAAAACTTTTTCTATAAAGGATCAAATAGTAAATACTTTAGTCTCTGCAGGCCATACAAGCCCTGCTGCATCTATTTAATTCTGCAGTTGTAGTGCAAAACCAATGTAGACAATAGTAAATGAATGGGTATGGCCATATTTGACTCATGGTTGTGGTTTGCCTACCCTTGCTTTAGAGCACCTAAATTAACACTGTTCATATAAAATATCCAGTAAGATAAACAATAATTTAATGCTTAAAAGAGAGTTACAGAATCTTTTCCTTTTAGAATCTTTTAGGAAAACTATCATATATCGCTTGGAAGATATTCTCTATTTTAAATATATCTATATAGTTTCATTCTTTTCTTACCCTGAGATATTTATTAAGAAAGGCTAATCTGGAGTCTGGTACATAAAACATCTTTGGGTATATACATTATGTAAATAGGAAGTGATATTACTTCTAACATTGTAAGAACCCCAGCTCCCAAATAATGATGACTCTTGGGTAATAAGCAAGTACCTGTAGCATGCCTCCAACATATTGACTGTTAAAGGGCAATAAGTTCTCCCTGGCAGTGATTACAGCAATTGAAAGTTATATTTTCATATCTTGTATAGGGATGAAATCGTCCAATATGTTTCTTTGTAGCAAGTAAGGTAGTTGGTGAAGACTCAAAAAATGGATTATCAAGTGAGCTCTCTGTACAGGTAACTGGATCTAAAATTCGTAGAACCTAAGGAAAATAGGATATAATGTCAGATGTATACAATATAGATGGCAAAAGCCTGTGATTTCATTGATGCATACCTACCTATAAAGTTTCACTTCATTAATATGTAACTATCATAAAAAAATCTGAATGATGAATATGAAAAGAACTTATTTCCTTCCTTAAGCTCTAAATTTAACAATGATATCTAATTATTATCTAGGTTACCTATTTTTTTAAATGATGAAACGAATGTTTTATAGATATTGGTAGGAAAGCATGAAAACATAGAAGAAAATGAGGTTATATCATTAACAGATGTCAGTTTTTTTATATGTCAATTATATCATTAAGTGATGTCAGTTTTTTTCCTTAACCAAAATGGACTTACTACCTCCACTCTTCATCTTTCATTCAGCTGCTCAGAATCAGGATTTTGTTTTTATTTTTCTATAGAAATGATATTTCAAAGTCCTTGATCAATTTTTATTTGTAGTATCAATGGCTTTTCATTTATCTTTTCTAATTTATATGCAGTATTTTATGATTACAGCCATGTTGTTTCTTGAGTTCCACATGACAATGCTCTCCTAATTCTTCATCTGCTCTGATTTTTCCTAATCTGTTTCCATTACTGAGACCCAAAACAGGAACTCTTGAGCTCAAAAACATTCTCCAGTTAAGGGCAGGGATAACATGTCTGGCCCACAGCTCTTGATTCTCATGTCCGTATTTTCCCAATCATCAACACATTTTGTGTTTGGGTTATGGTACAAAGGTAGCAAGCACTGCAATTGGAAAGAATTGTGAAATGAATCGGGAAAAGTGCTTTCTCTTTCTTACATACAACTTGTTCAAAGCAGATTTCTGGAATGGCTAGTGATGCCTGTTTCCCTAGCATTCATGTTGTCTTGAAGATTTTTTTCTTTTCCTCCTAAGTTACCACCAAACCCAAAGAGCCATCGCTACTCTAAGAATGTCCTAACATCATTTAAGAGCCATTAACCTACTTTAGCACATCTGTTTTTCAACTAGACTGCTTTTCCAATTTTTAAGATCCTTCTATTTTTATGGAAGTTGGTTTGGTGTTAGAGGATAAGCAAAGATGAAGGCTTACCTTAACGTTGCTTGTAAATTTAGAAGAGAAAATAAGTTCCCAAACACTATAAAGATGTTATTACATTATGAGTCATAAGAGAGATAAACAAAATGCTAAGGGAATTCAGGAGCAGGAAACTGACACACTAGTATAAACAGAAAGGATTCTGTATTTTAGCTTGAAAGTGATGGGGAAGGATTTTAAGCAAGGTGCCTTTCAGAGAGATCATTCTATATACAGTGTGGGGGATGGGGGAAGCAGTAGGCATAAGCAGACAGAAGAAGAACAGAAAAAGAGAGGTTATTGTAATAATCTAGCTAAGAAATGATGGCACCTTGAAGCAAGGGGACTGAAAATTTTAAGAGACACTAAGGAAGAAGGGCTGTCAGTTTTGTTAAACAGGAGAATGTGGTGGATAAAGGACTTGGAGAAGAAGGGGATCTAAATCATGCCCTTATGATACCTAACATTTTATAGTGAAATAAAATGGTTGGATAAAAGAGAAAAACCAGTAAGGTGTATGATTATATAAACTTAGGAAAGAGTATTTCTCTCTTTTTTTTTTTTTTTGGTATAAAGTCTCACCCTGTTGCCCAAGCTGGAGTGCAGTGGCATGATCTTAGCTCACTGCAACCTCCACCTCCTGGGTTCAAGCAATTATCCTGCCTCAGTCTCATGAGAAGTTGGGACTACAGGCACGCGCCACCATGCCCGACTAATTTTTATATTTTAAGTACAGATAGGGTTTCACTATGTTGGCCAGGCTGGCCTTGAACTCCTGATCTCAAGATCCGCCCACCTTGGCCTCCCAAAGTGCTGGGATTACAGGCATGAACCACTGTGCCTGGCTGAAAGGGTATTTCAAGAAAGAGAGAGTGGTCAACTACACCAAATGCTACTTGCAGCAATTAAGTAAGCAGTGACACAATTTCACAACAAAGAGAATAGAAGAGGAGAAACAAAGTTTTGAATAGAAGTGATTAATTTTAGGTACTGACTCATTCAGTAAATAGCTTAGCACTTACTATATGCAAAGGATTATGCCAGACCTTGAGGAAACATAAAAATACAAAGTCCCCAGCACTTAAGGATTTTACAGTTTGGGAGGGGGATGGAGAATCAAACTATTCCAATTTAATATGGTAAAGAGCAATTATAGATATAAGTGCAAAGTACAATGGAAGGCTGGAGGAGGAACACTTCAGATTGTCAGCAAGATTCAGAGAAGGCAGGTTCTCGAAGGTGGTATAGAGATTGGGCAACAAAAGAGGTGCGGAGAGGGCAGTCTAGATTGGAACACGTATGTACAGAGGCATGAGATACAATGGCCTGTGTGCATCATGAAAAGTGGTTAAACCCTGTTGGAATGTGAAGTGCAGTGGATAGTGACACTTGGGAAATGATCCTTGAGAAGAGGAGATGGAAATAAGATTATGATGAATTCTGATTCAATAAAGAGGGAGACTGGGAGCTATTTGATAACTGAACTGGCTTTCTGAAATAACTCTCTGGCAGTAGTGGGTGGGCAGGAGCAGGTACAAGCAAAGCAGGGATATCAGTGAGGGGGCTACTGAAATGGGCTAGGCTGAAAGTCAGGTGTTTGAACTTGGGAGGGGATAAATTAGAAAAAACCTGGTAAGATTTGTAAAATCAACAGGACTAGAAGAATGAAGGAAATGGTAAAAAATGATAGCTGCCACTTACTGAGAAATTATAATATACTGGAAACTGCTACAGGCTTTATAGGTGTTTTTTATGGAATCCTGAAAACAGCACTATAGAGTAAGTATAATTCATTAAGATAGGAAGTACAGGAAAAGGAGGAGATTTTTAGGGGAGGGGGGCTATACAAACGCAAAAGCAAGGAGAACAGAGGTTCTATTTTTAGCTCTCCGTGTAACAAGTAGATGGAAGTGCCTGGCTGGATATAAATCTCTCAGACTCAGAAAAAAGTCTCAGATGGAAGGCACAAGCATAAAGCTATGGCAACAGAATAACACCTAGAGAATACAGAAAGTGTTATGTAAAGAAAGCTCAAGAGGAGTCACAGGAAGAGGATGCCCCACTCCCTCACAAACTTAGAAACAATAGTCACAAGAGTAGCGAATCGCTGCCAGAGTATGGTGTTTAGGAAATGAAGGGAGTTTGAAAAGGGGAACATAGATTCCTATGAAACATAAACATCTAAAGGGGGGAAAAAGCCTATGAAGAAGAGCTCAGAGAGGTAGCATCAGGACCAAGAAAGAGTGATGTCACAAAGGTCAAGGGAGTTTCAAGGAAGGAATGCTGAGACAATATAATATGCTAGTAAATGTTCTTGACCTTTTTAAGAGTAGTTACTGAGAGCAGTGGGGTAGGAAGTCTACAGATTAAGTGATGGTAGGATTGAGGAATGGATGGTGTGTTAAGTACAAAAATGTACGGACAACTTGTCCAAGATTCTTGGATGTGAAAGGAAAGTGATAAAGCCATATCCAGAGATCTTATAATAGAGGGAAGATTTTTCTTTTTTAGTTGAATTACATCTGGACATGTTCTTAAGCCAAAAGGAAAGAGCCAACAGAGAGAAGGAATAACTGTTGGGGCGGGGGGAGCCAGAGCCTAGAGGGGATGAAGCTTAGGAGAAGAACACCTTTTCCTCTGAGAGATAACTGCCACACAGATAGACTTCTAGATATCAAGTGGGACCTTCAGGCAGTTTTCTGCCTCTGTCCTCTTTTTCTTCTGTGGATTAGGAAGGAAAGTCATTGGCTGAATGAAAGGTAGTATTTGATGGGCACTGAAACAAAAAGGCAAACAACTGAACTGACACAGGACTGGGGTTTTCAGCATACTCGGAGAGGAAGATAAGGCAGTAAGGCACTTACAAATAGAGTCTAGGCAAGCTACGGCAGGAAGAGAAACTAGAAGAGTGAGTTGATGAGATAAATAAATATAGGGATCAAGGGAATAAAAACAATTATGTGATCAAAGATGTGTTCACATCCATGAGCCAGAATGAAGAATCAGAGTTGGAAAGTAAAAAAGCTGAGATCATAGATTGCAGAGACAGAGATGTTGCATTGAAGATTTTAGTAGTGCAAGAGTTATGGTGACTGGCAGGGACCCAGATGGAGACATGGGAGTTGAACGCAGGTGAACTTGGTTGTTGTCACAGAAATGTGAGATGAGTGTTTGACAAGCCAGGTGCATGGACCCTGTATTCATCCAGGACTATACTATCTGTTCTGTAGTATTTGATACATTTCCATCTATATGTGGGAATTAAGTAATTTCTTAGATCAGAAGTAATCTAATCTACTAATCTATTAATTTAATCTACTACATTTAAAATTCTACTACACAGTGGTTTTTATATCAAAATGAACTCAAGAAAAGGACCATCAATGACTCAATAGCTAAAACTTAGAACCTCTTTCCAAATAATTACTTTTTTGCCCTTAAAAATAACACAGTAATGTTAGAAAATAATAAAGCTCAGAAGAGGAAATAATTTTTTCCAAGATAACACACTCAATGGCATGAGTGGTTTGATCCCACATTTCCTAATTCCTAATGCCAAACACTTCCCATGATAATATAGTCACCTTTCAGTAAGAAGACAGTCTTAGAAGTTCCACAGATTACAAAAGAGAAAATATTTTACCGTTTCAGCCATTTTCTCAGCTGGGGTGCTGCAGAATTCAACTGTTGATGGAATCTTTTTTTGATTGTTAATGCCAACATTTCCCAGAAGATGAGAATTTACTGCTTTTGCCAACTTGTGATTTGTTAATGCTAGCTCTGTTGTGCTGTGGGGTTGTACACTAGGGGAGTAAGTTTGCTCTCTTCCCCATTGCAAGGAGACTAAGAGCTCCTCCAATAATCTGCATAGAACACACATGAATACTGAACATTAGTAAGAGAGCAAAGTATAAAAATCAGTAATAGTAAATAAGTACAAAAAATATTTCTGAAATTATATAACATCTTTATCTCTCAGAGTTCCATAAATTAGGATGTCTGGTCAAGTAAGTTAGATTATAGAAAGCATACATTAAACTACTAGGTCGTTGTCTGAAAATTATTTAACAAATAGTACTTTTTTTAGTTTTCACCTTTTAGTATAGGAACTACTTATATGATTTGTGCAACTATGGGGATATTCATATGGTTTTTCTTTTTTGGTGAGTTACATTAATTGATTTTTGAATGCTAAACCAATCTACAATTCCTGGGATTCACTTCACTTGGTCATAATGCACAAACGTTTTTCTATATTGTTGGGTTTGATTCACCAAAATTCTGTTAAGGATTTTTGCATTTATGTTCATTAGAGATAATAGTTTGTGGTTTTCAGCGAATGCTTCAGGTTCTGGTATCAAGACAATGCTGGCCTCATAAAATGAGTTAGAAATTGTTTCCTTCTCTTCTATTTTCTAGAAGAATTTTTGTAAACTTGGTTTTATGTCTTCCTTAGATGTTCATTAGCATTCATCAGTGAATCCATCTAGACTGGAATTTCCTTTAGTGGAAAATATTTAATTTTTAACTATAAATTATATTGCTTTAATAGGTTAAAGCTATTCAGGTTATCTGTTTGTTCTTGAGTAACCTTTGGTAGTTTGTCTTTCATGGAGTTTGTCCATTTCATCTAAATTACTGAATTTATTGACATGGATTTGTTCATAATAACATTTCTGTATTACATTTTTTATGTGTATAGAGTCTATAGTGTACCCCCATTCATTCCTGATACTGGTAATGCACATCTTCTCTTTTTTCCTGATTAAACTGGCTAGAGGTTTCTTGTGTTTTCATTCTTCTAATTTCCCCTATAATTTGCTCTTTGACACTGATTCTAACTGTAATAAATCAACTATATAAAAATGCAAAAAGCTTTTAAGGAAGACCATCACTTTTGATAGTTCTGGAGGATATGGACATGAAAACAAGCATGAACAGTGCAGGAAGTCTTCAAAAAGATCTCCTTCCATAGGAGAGACAGGTACACTGCTTGGCTTCTACCAAAAACTATATGACTACAACTATAATAAGTGCTTTTAAATCCAGAGAATCCTTCTACTAGAGATATAACTAATTATTTCCCCCATTAAGAATGTGAAAAGCATGCCCTCTATTTTTTTAGTCCTCCTCCTTCCCAGAGCATCTATTTTAAAATGCTACTAAAAATATATGCCCATTAAGTTATCAAAAGAAGACAAACTTAAAACAAAACTACAATAACATAAATTGCAGGAGAAAGCAGAAGAGTTCAGAATGTAAACAAGTGCCATACTTATGGGTAGCTATCATATCTTGACGAAACTGTTCCCGTTCACTTAGGAGATCTTGTATAGCCCCATGTGCATCACGGTTTTGACGCTGTAAAACTGCTCTTGAGTTGGTTAACTCATCTGCCATTACCCTGAAAAAGATTAAAATCTTACATATAAATTTGCTGACAATAATACAGTGTAAAGAATTGAATATATTATTTTGTGACTGTCACGTTCAAAAGCTAACGAAGATTTAACATAGTATATAGCCTGGAATACACAGTATAGTGACTTCACAATTTTTAAATTTTGACTAAAGAACATTAAAAATGTTTATGAGCTTAGAGTTCATTAAAGAGATTCAGTTAAAATATTCATTTATACAATGAAAAGGCAAAAGTCATTTAACTTTCCCATATAATGACTTTTAGAGTGCATCTCAATCACTCTAGATTGAACAAAATTTGAAAGAAAGTTATTAAACATTTTTAAATACAGAAAAACTTAAAGAGGCAAAGAAAACTGAATTATTTTCTTACCATTCAATTGCCTCCTTGCCCTTAGAAAAATGTTAATATAGACTTATATAAAGTCTTTCCTTATGCCCAGGATCCCTATCCTTCTTTTATATGCAATCAACAAAGTGTTTTTTACTTCTCAAAAAAAAATTTATGTATATTTTAACATATACATATGTGATACAACATATACAAAAAGAGATACTGAATACAAACTTTTGTATATCTTACTTTTTCATTTAATAATGTATTTTAGAGATTTTTCCATATTAGCACACACATAAAGAGCTATCTCATTCCCTTTTTTCAAAAATTAGCATCATGTTTTCCACTGATTGGATATACAAAATTTTATTTAACCAGTTTTCTGTTGATGGAACTGAAGCAAAACGTTCAAGTATGGTTAATCAGCTAAAAAACTTAAAATTTAAGTCTGAGACTGCAGTTACTACCAAGTTCCTTAAAATGAAAACAATATTGACATTGGAAGATTACATCAATTATAATATCAATAAAGTCCTATTTAATTTTTATTTCAAACTTTAATGGAATGTTACTATTGGTGTTGATCAGGATGTTAAAAAGTTGCATACTGTAGTAATTTGTATAACATATAAATGATTTGCCTCTTAAAATGTTCAGTAAGAATTAACTAAATTAAGTTTCATTCTAAGTGAACAGTTCCATTTTTCCAAATAGCATACTGAACTAGCACAATTAAAAGATAAATAAAAGACTGTTAAGAGAGTAAACAACTACTAGAAAGTGTCACAGATATTAAGACATGAAAAAACATTTTCCTAAAAATGTATTCATCATGATCAATGGTTCTTCAAATACAGCCTGGAAACCTTTGGCTGTTGTGTAAGAAATCTCCAGATGATTCAGTTTAAATCAACAGTTATTAAACATACTCTGTGTAGAGTATTTTGCTAAGTACCAGAAATACACAACATCCAGATCTTGTTCTCTAGTAACTAGTAAGTTGAGGTGGGGAGGGGATAAAGAGACAAAGAATCATACTACATAGCAGAGTTTCCCAACCACCAATGTGTCGAGAGGCCTGGATGAGGACCCCAGAGTTTTTGCTGCCATTGGAGAGTACCCTCATCCAGTATGTCATAAAAATGTTATAATTTTCTATTTGTGCATAGAGAGCAAAAGGTTGGGATGCTTTATTATATAGTCAAAAGAACTATCAGAAGAGAGCCTTCAGAATGAATAATATTATCTTGGGGAGTCCACATATTTAAATGGGGAAAAATAGTTTGGCTTTTTGTGATTTTAATGTTTACTAGATGTCTGAGTTTACAGTTTTGTTTTGGTCTTAAACATTGTATTTTTACTAAACAGTAACCTAGAACTCAGTAATAAGGGATGATCCTTCTATCACTTCTTCATCTAGGGAGACTGTGTGACCATGGAGGGGAGAGAGAGTTCACATCTTAAATGAAGTACTTTCATGATCTAAATCAGAAATTTTCACATTACAGTCTACTTTCTTGTGTTACAGATCAAAAGCCTGATGGAGCAAACACTAGGAAATGAAATACTATTTGCTGTAGAAAATACCTGCTTGCAAGGAATTTACTTCGCCATACATCACACTGTATTGACATACGTTCTAACTGTTCAGAAAGCTGAGCTGTGTTTCCACCTAGGGCTTCATTTTCTAGAATAAGCTGATTTTTCTCACGGGCTAGACGTTCAAAGTGATACTGAAGATCATCCCCAACAGAAGCCACCAGTAACTTTTTTAACTCACGATTTACCTAGAAGAGAACATAATCAATACAACAAGCTCAAAGTAGTATAACTAACTTTAGTGTAACAAAATTAACCAAAATAGACTGCGTTTCTGTGTAATTTGGACTTCCGTGACTTAAAGCTTCTATCAAAAAGTAAAATTACATATTTAAGTTCTAGCCAATATACAAACCATATCTCTCTACTTCTCTCTATACATCTATATTTACAATCCATGTGGTAATAAACTGAGCCTCTTGTAATAAGAGTAAAAATAATTATGAAAATAAAGAATTGCTTCTAGTCAACACTCAAAGGAAAAAAATTAAAACAAAACCAATACATTTTGATAAAAAATATGACAGAGAATGTTTTATGTTTTTTATTCAACTTTATAGGTTAGTCTATTGCATCCTAAGAATTTGCTTTTAAAAAATTAAGCAAAGGAAGTAATCCAGTATGTTTCTAAGTATGTTTTGCATTCTTTATGTCATTATTGAAAAGACCAAAAAACTAAAACAGATATCCAATAACAGATATTGGTACATAGTATAGCTACCGAAGAACACTGTTGCTATTAATGACATTGTAATATTATATTCTGTGACATGGCAGAACATTAATACCTGAAAAAAGTGGGTTATAATACAAAGTGAACTCAATGTATATGGTTATGCAGGTATAGCTGGATGGAATGATTCAAGTGGCACTATTTTCATTGTGTTTTTCTGTATTATCGACAATTTTTACACATAAATTTGTATTACATTTTATAATGATAACTTAGTTATTTAAAAATTTATTTGGATAAGAACCACTAACCATAGTGTCACTTATGAAAACTTGTCTCTAGCCAAAAGATGTATGGTCTCATAGAGAAACAAGGGAAGTGGCAAGGCAATTTTTACTAAGATGCAAAGATTAAAGCAACACACTGAAGCGCTACAGATTTTTTTTCATTTACAGTGAAGACATGGTAACTTAAACCACCATTCTCTTTATTCCAAGTATCCTGCATACACAGGAAAAAATACTTGGAATTCATGGATCCTTAAAGACTGCCAACTGGTCAATTACTATGCCTGACTTGGTCAATCTTTGGTCTGGCAGTTTATAATTGTAACCTATTTTTACAACTGATTGGTGGTTTTGTGCAAAGCACCTCACACCTCCATCTTCAATGAGGTTTAGAGTGTAAGTTCCCAACATAAAGTCTCTCTAGAGGCTCTGAGAGAGAATGAGAAATTTAAGAGGAAGCATTTTAGAGAAATGACAAGCTATGATGAAATAAAGAAATGTAGTTTTCTAACATGCAGGTTTAAAAGATCCAGATGTAAAGAGTAGACTTCTTACTTCTGTCTGTACACGGAGCTGGTTTGAAAGACCTTCTTTGTCCTGTAGTAACCTTCTTTCAGAATTCTTGAGTTTTTCCAACATGTTCTTTACCTCTGAGAGTTCCTTATTAGGTTCTATAACTCCCTCTGACTGACCACGGAATTCTCCTTTATGATGTCCCAGAGACTTAACCTTTGTATTTTTGTTGGGGATATCATGAGTTATAGCAGCTTTGGGAACTAATATTCTTACAGCTTCAACTTCCACTGCTTTTTCAGAGAGCATTTTCCCTAGCTGAAGAACTCCTGGGCTTTCTGATGGAACTGCTTTCTTCCATGGACTCTGAAGACTATGATGCTTTCTAGATTGGACTCCAGAGGTAACTTCAACAGATTTAGGTGGCTCCTCAGTTTCCATTCCATCTCCTGCTCCTCGGATTGGGGATGAGGTAAGGGTGACTAACAAAAAGGAAACAAAACAGAAACTACTTACCAAGAAAAAAGGCCAAGAAAATGCTAAGACATGCTATACCCTATTCAAAATTACTGGCACTAAAAGAATGCAAAAAAATCAGAGAAAAAGTAATTTTCAAAACAATCGTGTCAACAAAGGATGAATAAAGTCTTACATGTTTAAACTTTCCTTCAGTAGACAAAAGATTTGGAATCAAGAGTATTTGGTTCTGACTTTTACTTCCCAGTATAACCCTGGGTAAATAATTTAATATTCCATGATTCTCTACTTCCTAATTTGCAAACTGGAGATCATAACAACTTTGCTATAGAATTTTGGTAAGAAAAATTGTAATAAGATCAAATGCTTGGCATACTGTAGATACTCAATGATGTTATTTAAAAATAAATGTCAGCTATATATATGCATATTTGAAACCATCTACATCATAAGAGAGTCATCTGTTTTTGCGAACTCTTGGCAAAGAATGCTTTGCATAGGAGTAAGAGGAAGTAACACATACGTTACACTGAAACATTTATTAAGAAAAGATTCAATCCTATTCTTAGGCCTAACAATTTATGTGCTGCTTACACAAGTAAAACTACACTGGATTGGCAGATTAAACATCCTTACACCTCACTTTCACAGTATCATTCCCAAATTATTTTATTGTTCTCTCATTCCCTCTAGTGGCTTTCAACTTATTGTGAGTGTACTGTATTCCCAATAAAGCGCCATATATATGGACACAGGGATGGGAGCATCACACACTGGGGTCTGTCGGGGGGAAACAGGGGAGGGACAGCGGGCAGGGGGTGGGGAGTTGGGGAGAGATAGCATGGGGAGAAATGCCAGATATAGGTGATGAGGACGAAGGCAGCAAATCATACTGCCATGTGTGTACCTATGCAACAATCTTGCATGTTTTTCACATGTACCCCAAAACTGAAAATGCAATAAAAAATAAAAATAAAACTTACCAATCCCATATGCCCATAACAGTTTGGACATTTAAGTACGTATCCACCAAAAGCACCCATTCACCATTCACCATTCATGCTGAATAAGGGAGTTTTTAAAGACATTTTGCCTCAGTTCCACCATTGTTAGGCACCAGACATTTTTGGTTTTAGAGAACATAAGCTCAGTGACTCTGAGACCAATTTGTAACCTATTATTTGGTCCCAGGTGCTGGCATCTATGGAATGCAGTGGTCTTTGTGGTTGAATCATCTCTCTGCCTGTCACCAGATTCTTATTAAGTGCTCCTGTGACAGCTTGTCCTATCTGTTAAGTTTGATAGCACTGGATCCCACAGCGTTTACTGCTTAATCTCTATGGACGTAGTCCAGGAGGAAGAGGGTGGAAGAGAACTGTTGGGCCTGCCTGCTAAGTGCTGGCCATTTATTAGGTTGGTGCATAAGTAATTGTGGTTTAAGGACTGGTAATTTTTTTTTTTTTTTTTTTTTTTTTTTTTACAGTCTTGCTCTGTCACCCAGGCTGGAGTGCAGTGGCATGATCTCAACTCACTGCTCTGACTCCTGGGTTCAAGTGATTCTCTCTCCTGCCTCATCCTCCCTAGCAGCCGGCATTACGAGCACCCACCACCATGCCCAGCTAATTTTTGTATTTTTAGTAGAGACAGGGTTTCACCATGTTGGCCAGTATGATCTTGAACTCCTGACCTCAGGCGATCCACCCATCTCGGCCTCCCAAAGTGCTGGGATTACAGGCATGAGCCATTGTGCCCGGCAATGGCAAGTGTTTTAATGGCAAAAACCACAATTACTTTTGCACCAACCTAATATTAACACATTACATTCCCCCCTCTGCGTGCCTCTGAGAGGCAGGTTCTGTTGCCATTTTGGTGCAGATGAGGAAACCGAGGCTCTTCAAAGTGAAGTCATGTTTCCCAAGTCAAACAGTGCCTAAGAATTTTAACCTGCAAACTGAGCTACATGGCAAAACTCTGTCTCTACAAAAAAACTTCACCAGGCATGGTGGCAGGCACCAGTAGTACCAGCTACTCAGGAGGCTGAGGTGGGAGGCTTACTTGAGCCTGGGAGGTTGAGGCTGCAGTGAACCACAATTATGCCACTGCACTCCAGTCTGGGTGACAGAGTGAGACCCTGTCTCAATTTTTTTTATAAAAAGAACTTTAACTGGACAAAGAAAATGTGGTACATATACACCGTGGAATACTGTGCAGCCATAAAAAGGAATGAGATCATGTCCTTTGCAGGGACATGGATGAAGCTGGAAGCCATCATCCTCAGCAAACTAACACAGGAACAGAAAACCAAACACTGCATGTTCTCACTCATAAGTAGGAGCTGAACTGTGAGAACACATGGACACAGGAAGGGGAACATCACACACCAGGGCCTGCCATGGGGGGCAATGGGAAGGAGAGCATCAGGATAAACAGCAAATGCATGAAGGGCTTAACACCTAGATGATGGGCTAATGGGTGCAGCAAATCACCATGGCACATGTTTACCTATGAAACAGACCTGCACATTCTGCACATGTATCCTGGAACTTAAAATAAAAAAAATTTTTTTAATTGCTCAGTCAAAAAAAAAAAAAAAAGAATTTTAACCTGAGTCTACTTGGCAAAGCCCTATCCTGTCCTCTTCACTGGTCAGCCTGGGTCATTTACCTGGGCTTAAGCATTTCAAAGTCTTTCATACAAAATGGTGCTTCATCAGCATACTCATTTTCCATTTCATCGCAACAAAAGCATGTTATATTTGGAAGTTGAGTAGAAGCGCAGCAAGATCTGTGTGCGCCCTCTCAAGACTCACCCCCCAAGTGTTGTCCCTAAATGGAATACCAGCTGTCAGATTTTTCTAGACATTCTGACAACAGGCACGAGAGAGGCAAGTAAAGTGAAATCACCCACTGGGGAATAAATAGTTTCTGTGAAAGACAAGGCGGAGCGACTTCGGATCGCTCAGCGCTGCCCTACAATGGACAAAAGAGGCAAATGCCAAGGGTGGTGACACAGGCCCACAGGCCAGGCATTCCCAGGAAGCTCCCTGGGGAAGATGTGTAGGTTCTGTTCCCAGCTCTGTGCCAACTAGCTGTGTGACCCTGGGAATGTTGGTTAACCTCTCTGTGCCTTATTTTCCTCATCCATCCCATGAAAAGGCTGGATGATGATGATCATATTTAGATACAGAAACTTCTGGGCTCAGTGGAAGGTCAGAAGGAATTTTGCAGCCAAAACCAAAGTTCCCAGCTGAGACCTCCCCACTGAAGTCACAGTGTTCTTGTCGGGCCATCAAGTGCACACCTGGATGGAGAGACCTGTCCTATCACCTGGCTGCGCACAATGGTTCTCTCATGCCCAGCTAAATGACAAGGGCACACTGTGTCATCAACGCCATCTGTTCCCAGCTCTCCTGTGCTGCAACTGTCCCAAAATAAAATCTTTCTTCTTGAGTAGACATAGGAGGTTAAGGAGCTGAGGTCAGTAGCCCGTGGTGAGACAGAGGACAGTTTTCAGAGATTAGGGACATTAGACAAAAAAGAATTTTTCTTCTGTTTGGGGACCCTTCACAGCAAACTTGTAGGAGGCAATGAGATTCTGAAACACAAAATAGAGACAAAGCTGGACACGGGGGCTCACGCCTGTAATCTCAGCACTTTGGGAGGTCAAGGTGGTTGGATCACCTGAGGTCAAGAGTTCGAGACCAGCCTGACCAACATGGTGAAACCCCATCTCTACTAAAAATACAAAAAGAAAAAAAAATTAACGGCGTGGTGGCAGGTGCCTATAATCCCAGCTACTCGGGAGGCTGAGGCAGGAGAATCACTTGAACCCAGGAGGTGGAGGTTGCAGTGAGCCGAGATCACCCCATTGTACTCCAGCCTGGGCAACAGAGCAAGACTCTGTCTCAAAAAAAAAAAATAGAGAGACCCAGAGAGCTTTTTTATATAAATACACTAAAACACAGCTGATTAAGAGCTCCAGCTCTGCACCCAGAATGATCCTGGCTTAACCTCCTTCCCCAGCATGCGGTCACTTGAGTGAGGCACTTGAGTAAATAAATATTCAGAGCCTCTTTTTCTCCATCTGTACAAGGGGAATCATGATACAACCTATGTCATACACTTGTTATGAGGATGAAACAACGTCATCTATGACAATATTCAATGCAAAACTCCACACATCAGCACTGGAAGCGAATGAATGAAAAGCAAAGCTAACCAGTCCCAAGCCCCAGTTATCTTCCTCTAGTTACTTTCTTTTTACCTGGAGGCATTGCTGAGTATCTGCTGCTGCTGGAGCTCCACGTCTTCATGGGGCAGGAGCCACACGTAGCGGGTGGGAGCCTTGCTATTGACACACTCATTCCTGGAGTCAAATCACTACCCACCTTGGGGGTATCAAAGGTATTCATCAAGACTCTTGTGGGCCAGGCGTGGTGTCTCACACCTGTAAACCAAATACTTTGGGAAGCCAAGGTGGGAGGATCACTTGAGCCCAGGAGTTAGAGAGCAGCCTGGGCAGCACAGTGAGACCCCATGTTTACAAAATTTGTTTTTAAAACACTAGCCAAGCATGATGCAGTCCCAGCTACTCAGGAGACTGAGATAGGAGGATTGCTTGAGCCCAAGAGACAGAGGCTGCCATGAGCTACCATCATGCTACTGCACTCCCCCTGGGCAACAGAGTGAAACCCAGGCTATAAAAAAATAAAAAATAAAACATTTGGTTGCAAATAGAAGGAAGCCAGCCAAGATTCTTTTAAACTAAAAAGCACTGTCTCAAATAATGGGAGAAGTCAAGTGGATGAACTTTGGGTAACCTGGACTTAAAGAGTTCAAGCAAAATTCTCTCTCTCTCTCTCTCTCTCTGTCTCGCTCTCGCCTGCTCTCTGCCTCTCCCTCTCTCTGTCCTTTTTAACTCCCTGTTAGCTCCATTCTTGGGCAGACTCTCTTCACAGGGTCTCAAGATTTTCTCTCCCAGGATCTGTCTTCATCCGAAAAGGAGCTCAGTCATACCTGTTTAACTCAGGTGCCTGCTGTGATCTCCAGGCATGACACCTGGCCAACCCGGTGTGTGATGATGGAAAAGGTGAAGTCGGGGACCAAGTTACACTAGATGGAGTGGCGGAGGTCTCAAGCACAGAAGATTAATTTCATTATTAAAACAAGGGGTAGGGCTTCCAGACGGACAAAAATAATGCCTGGTATGGCACCGAGGCCCCATTGTAGGACCCTCAAGGCAAAACACAGCAGTCTGGCATCTGGCAAACCTGAGTTGCCAGACGTGAGATTTTGTGGGGGAGAAGGGACCAGCTCCCAGCCCCACAAGTCCGCCTGACTCATCGTCCTCTTAACAAAAGTGCCATGAAACATACCAGCCTCACTCTTGTTCCACAGCGGCCGCATCCTCCATGTCTTCCTTAGGATTTTGTCTGGGTGCCTCGGCATCTCCGATATCACTGCTGTCTACAAAATTCTCTTTCAAAAGCTCTTAGTTCCATTTTGGGGTGCATACGTAGCCAATTTCATAGTGTCATAAAATACCAGAACTGGAAGGATCACAGAGCAAAAATAGCTTCCAGGCCTGGTGGCTCTGGTTACTCTCAGAATCACTTGAGCTGGGATTGCTACTGTTCTGTTTATTAACATCCCTGAACCCACAGCTTCCTGCCAGAAATAATATGACTTTTGTTGGTCTGCCACGGAGCAAGAAATCAGAATGTTCATGGTTCCGATTTGCCTCATTTGGAAGCCGGTGTCTCTGAAGACATGCAGCCCAGCTCCCAAACAAGGAGATGGAAGCCAGAGGAACTATGAACCCATTGTCTCCAGGGCCATCCCCTGATCAGTGCAAAGTCTCTGCAGACGACCGTCTCCAGGAGAAAAGCCAAGAGCCACTGCCTGTCATTTGCTGAGTGGAGCAGTGTGAATGGCTGTTACAGTAAGAGAGGGAAAGAAGCGGTCAAACGGTCTGTCACTAGAGCCTGCAAACCCAGGTCTCGCTGAGGCAGCCACGAGTCTGTCGTGCACGGAGCCTCTGAACAAACTTGCAGGAAAATAGGAAACTCAGCCGGGCGCGGTGGCTCATGCCTGTAATCCCAGCACTTTGGGAGGCTGAGGCGAGTAGATCACTAGGTCAGGAGATCAAGGCCATCTGGGCCAACATGGTGAAACCCCACCTCTACTAAAAATACAAAAATTAGCTGGGTGTGGTGGCGTGTGCCTGTAATCCCAACTACTTGGGAGGCTGAGGCAGGAGAATCACTGGAACCCAGGAGGGGGAGGTTGCAATGAGCTGAAATCGCACCACTGCCCTCCAGCCTGGGTGACAGAGTGAGACTCCGTCTCAAAAAACAAAAGAAAACAGGAAACTCTATCTCTGTGTGCTCCTGCAACGGCCTCCTCAACTCACGTTTCATTCCCACATACTTTCTGAGCTTCCACTGTGCCAAGTACAGGGCTGAAAAGGAGTCCAAGATTTAGTGGCAAGACAGAAAAGGTCACCAGCAGCATGACATAGTCAATAAGACCCCGAAGGGTCAGTTCCTAAAAAAAAATGGAACGTAGAGTTACTGTAGGATCCAGTGATTCAACCTCTAGGTTTGCACCCAAGAGAATTGAAGACAAATGTTCACATGTCAACAGGTGTACAGATGTTCATAGCAGCATGGTTAACAGTAGCCAAAAGGTAGAAGCAACCCAAATGCTTATCAGTGTATGAATGAACAAACAAAATGCAATACAGTCATACGATAAAATATCATCCAGTTATAAGAAGGAATGAAGTACTGGTGCATGCTACAAACAGCTGGAGGAACCTTGAAAAATTATGCTAAAAGAAGTCAGACACAAAATGTCACCTACTGTATGATCCTATTTATTTGAAAGATCCAGAGTAGGCAAATCCCTCGAGACAGACTGCAGATTAGCTTTTGCCTGGGGCCAATGAGAGCGGGATGAGCAGTGACTGTTAATGTGCATGGGATTTCTTCGTAGGGTGATAAAATGTTCTGGAATTAGGTAGTGGTGATGGTTGCACAATCTTGCCAATGTGTTAAACGCTGCTGAATTGTGCACAATTGTAGAACAAGGGCCAATTTTATGGTATGTGAACTGTATCTTAATTAAAAATAAATATTGAAAGCTAGATCATTACACAAAGTAAACTGCAGGTAGCAGGCCCTTTTATAGAGCAGGATGTTCAGAAGAAACCTCAGAGGGAAGAAAAGTGTGGGCTAGGCTCCAGAGTAAAAGAGGGAAGATGGCCAAGCACGGTGGCTCACGCCTGTAATCCCAGCACTTTGGGAGGCTGAGGCAGGTGGATCACTCGGTCAGGAGATCGACACCATCCTGGCCAACATGGTGAAACCCTGTCTCTACTAAAAATACAAAAATTAGCTGGGCGTGGTGGCGCAGGCCTGTAATCCCAGCTACTCAGGAGGCTGAGGCAGGAGAATCTCTTGAACCAGGGAGTCAAAGGTTGCAGTGAGCCGAGATTGCACCAGTACACTTCAGCATGGTGACAGAGTGAGACGAAAGAAAGAGAGAGAGAGAGAGAAAGAAAGAGGGAAAGAAGGAAAGAAAGAAAGAAAAGCAAGAAAAAAAAGAAAGAGGAAAGAAGGAAGGAAAGAAGGGAAGGAGGGAGGAAGGAAGGGAAAGAGAGAGAGAGAAATAGAAGGAAGATCAGAGGGCACCAGTGATCTGCATTGAAGAAAATGAGGGACCTGCTTGGCTGGAACAGAGGTGGCCAGGGGAAGGGAAGGGGAGGAGGGTGGTCAGGGAACACAGCGGGAAAGTGGGGAAGAGTGCAGCATGGTCTTCTGGCTGAGCTTAGGGGCTGGAACAGGCTTCTCCCATCAACAGCGGCCTTTGCAGGAAGCCTGCAGGAAAAGGTGACTCTAGCTGCAGCTCTGAATGACTAGAAGCAAGAGACGAAAAAGATTTGGGAGCATCTGAGGTAGTGTCTGCCTTGCGCTATAGGCTGCAGGGAGCAGGATGAACAACCAGCAGGGGTTTCTTCCTGCCCTCAGGGGATGCAAGAATGAAATCTTGTATATACTTCTCTGCCAATTTGCAGTTGGAGGTCGCTTTCACTTTGATTAGCTCATTGATCTTGGAAATAATTCCTGAGATGAGCAGAGCAATTATTAGCTCCTTTTAAAGAGAGAAAAACTGATGCTTGCAGAGGTTCATTCACTTGTCCAGGACTCCTAAGTGGCAATTAGGGGAAGAAGTTCAGATCTTGGACTCACAGTTTTTCCCAGACTTCTAAATAATAGACAGCAAGAGTAAATAAATATGCACAAATATAGCGCAATACAAATGCGTGATCACCTTCAATAATTATCAAGGAACCCATAAATTAGTGCCAGGTCGCAGTCCTGTTCCCCACACTCAGCATCGAGGTACATTTTCTCTGGACGTGCTTATTGCTCTGCAGGAGATCAAGAAGAATTTGTGCACAGGTTTTGAACCAGGGCATTCAAGTAAGCCCTAGGTGCAAATCCCACCTCCACCATTTCCCAAATGACTTTGAACATGATTTATTGCAATTCAGGCTCCTCACACAGCGAATGAAGATGACATACCCATCGCACGAGATGTACCACTACGCAACCTCTGCATGTAGAACCAAAAAAGCACTTAAGGTGATCATGCATTTGCATTGTACTATATTTGTGCATATTTATTTACTCATATTTATTGAACCCTGAGGCTGGTGTTCAATAAGGAAATCGGAGCATTTAAAAGGTTTATGCAAGCGAGTTCACATTTATTAGGCACAAACCATTTTCCAGTTCCTTCCTATATGCATAATGTGCACAAGATAGCTTTTTTTTAAAAGACAGAGTCTTGCTCTGTCGCCCAGGTTGAAGTGCAGGGGTGTGATCAACCTCTGTCTCCTGGGTTCAAGTGATCCCCCTGCCTCAGCCTCCTGAGTAGCTAGGATTACAGGCACACAATACCATGCTCGGTTAATTATTATTATTATTATTATTTTGTATTTTTAGTAGAGATGGGGTTTCACCATGTTGGCCAGGCTGGTCTCAAACTCCTGACCTCAGGTGATCCACCTGCCTCAGCTTCCCAAAGTGCTGAGATTACAGGTGTGAACCTCCAACAAGATAGATCTTATTGTCCCATTTTATAAATGAGAAAATTGAGGCCTAGAAAAATTTGCTTGCTCAAGGTCACACAGAGTCGTGATCCAGATTTTGATCTGGCTCCAAAGTCATTCCTCTTTGCTTAGTCACACAATGTATGATGATGTCAGAGTGCGGCGGAAAATGATTCTCATCCAAGCACAGGGCACTGACTCAGACTAAGGTCTGTTTCAGAGCTACTGCGATCCACTTACGATCTAGAAGCTCCTCTCTGCTTATAGGGCGTTGGTCTGAATTCTCCAGGCACTGACTCCGTCCTTATCTCTCCTCTCCGAAGGCTTGGAAGGATTTTTAGATGAAAGCTGCAGCCCTGCTCTCCTCGGGGATAATCCTCTTGCCGGTAACCTTGTTTCCTTGGGTGACCTTCGTAAACATGGGCTTCAGCAAAAACTTTCTCCCTCAGCCCAATCATGGAATGTTTCTCTTCCTAAAGCTTTCGCGGGCCCTCAAGATGGAATGGAAAAGGGCTGCCTTCTGAAACATTTCTAGGCGAAGAAGCTGCTCAGAATAAATTAGCCAGAAAGCCTTAGGCTACACTACTTCCACCTTCCAATCTGATTTTCTGCTTCAGCCCTTTCCTTCTTAAATACCACCTCCCTTTTCTTTCTGGGACTTGGCATCTTTGCACATTTGCCTACTGATGGGATAAAGCCCATCTCCACCTCAAGGATATTGTCTTCCTCCAGCTGAGAACTTGTAAGATTCTAAGACCCACACCTAAACAGGATTATTCATATTAGCCAAAAGGTGGAAGCTGGAATCATCAAGAAGAAAGCTGAGCCACACATGCTTTAAATCACCCCAGGGAAGCAGAACCCCAGTGGATTCAGAAGGGATCAAGATAACAAGATGAGATCTTAGTGACGATGGTAGAAAGAATTCACAAGTATTATACTGGTGAGGGGACTGGGGGCTGCCGCTGGGCCACCGTAAGTCAGGATTTTTTTTCTTTTTTTTTTTTCTTTTTTTTTTTTGAGATGGAGTATCACCCTGTCTCCCAGGCTGAAGTGCAGTGGTGCAATCTTGGCTCACTGCAACCTCTGCCTCCCGAGTTCAAACGATTCTCCTGCCTCAGCCTCTTGAGTAGCTGGGATTACAGGTACCCACCACCATGCCTGGCTAATTTTTGTATTTTTAGTAGAGACAGGGTTTTACCATGTTTCCCAGGCTGGTCTCGAACCCCTGTCTCATGATCTGCCTGCCTCAACATCCCAAAGTGCTGAGATTACAGGCGTGAGCCACCACGCCTGGCCAAGTCAGATCTTAGACTTACAGTATATCCCAGGCTGACCTATAGTCTTCTATTATAGACTTCTAAATAATAGCAAGAGTAAATACACAAAAATATAGTACAATGCAAATGCATGATAATCTTCAATGATCATCAAGAAATGCATGAATTAGTGCCAGGTTGTAGTTCTGTCCACCACACCCAGCATTTGAGGTGCATTTTCTTAAATCGTGGCTTTCTGGAGAAACCTTCCTGCTCAATGCCATTTTTTTTTAACTTTTATTTTACGTTCAGGGGTACACGCGCAGGTTTGTTCTGTAGGTAGACTCCTGTCATGGGGGTTTGTTGTACAGATTATTTCATCACCCAGGCACTAAGCCTGAAATCCAACAGTTATTTTTTTCTGCTCCTGTCTCTCCTCCCACCCTCCATCCTCAAGTAGGCCCTGGTGTGTGTTGTTCCCCTCTTTACGTCCATGTGCTCTCATTATTCAGCTCCCACTTGTAAGTGAGAACATGTGGTATTTGGATTTCTGTTCCTGCATTAGTTTGCTAATGACGATGGCCTCCAGCTCCATCCATGTTCCCGCAAAGGATGTGGAAAGCAGTGTGGCAATTCCTCAAAGACGTAAAAACAGAACTACCATTCGACCCAGCAATCCCATTACTGGGTATATACCCAAAGAAATATAAATTTTTCCACCTTAAAGACATATGCATATGTATGTTCACTGCACCGCTATCCACACTATCAAAGACACAAAATCAACCTAAATGGCCATCAATGGTAGACTGGATAAAGAAAATGTGATACCCAGGTCCAGGCGCCCTTTTAGCTGGCGATTGGAGCTCCTGGGAGACAGAGTCTCCCATTCAACTGATTAAAAAGGGGACTGAAACGGAGCCAGGCCAGGAGATTCCTGGACAAAAAAAGTGCCATGAATCTCAGGGTGGCTGTTTCAGCCAGGGCATTGGGTCGCTGCAGGGGAAATCACACAGATCCTGGTGCCTTATCAACAGGCTACTGGAACACCTAGGAGACAAAGTCACCCATTCAACTGAAACAAAAAAAAGGGGGGGTTGAGACAGGGAGCCAGGTGATCAGGCACGGCTGGACCCACCCCCACAAAAAAACAGCAATCTGAAACGCTCTGGATTGAGAGTTTCACAGCAAGCACAGCTGAACCCGGGATGGTCCAGCTCTGTGGGGGAGGGGCGTCTGCCATTACTGAGGCAGTCTACTGCTATGGAGGTATTCCGCCATTGCTGAGGCAGCCCGCCATTACAGAGACAGTCTGCCATTACATAGGTGGGCCACCATTGCCAAGGCAGTTCTAACTATACCCGTATAAACAGGACTGCAGGGAAGTTCACATGGCAGCTGGGTGGAGCCCACAGCAGCTCAGCAAAGCCTCTGCAGGCAGACAGTGAGTAGGCTGCCTCCTCACTGGGCAGGGCAGCATTGAAAAAAGGCATCAGCATGACAAAACTTATAAATAAAGCCCTAAGTCCCCAGGACAAGCACCTGGGGGAAAAATAAGGGGGTGTTTATAAGTTCTGCTGCAGCAGACTTAAACGTACCTGCCCAGCAGCTCTGAATGAACAATGAGCTCAACAGCTCAGCACTTGAGCTCCTATAAAGGACAGACTGTCTCCTCAAGCAGTTCCCTGACCCCAGTATATCCAGAGTCACCTCATATAGGAGAGCTGAGACTGACATCTGGCGGGTATCCTTCTGGGACAAAGATAGCAGAAGAAGAAACTGGCAGCAACCCTGACTGTTCTGCAGCTGCTGCAGGTGATCCCCAGGCAAGCAGGGCCTGGCGTGGACCTCAGCAGTCCTACAGCAGAGGGGCCTGAATGTTACAAGAAAAACTAAGAAACAGAAAGAAATAACTTCATCATCAACAAACTGGACATCCACTCAGAGACCCCATCTGAAAGTCAACAACTACAAAGATGACAGGTGGATTAGTCCTCAAAGATGGGGAGAAACCAGTGCAAAAAGGATGAAAACACCTGAAACCAGAACGCCTCTCCTCCTACAAGGGATCACAACTCCTCACCAGCAAGGGAACAAGGCTGGATGGAGAATGAGTGTGATGAATTGACAGAATCAGGCTTCAGAAGGTGGGTAATAAGAAATTTTGCTGATCTAAAAGAACATGTTCTAACCCAATGCAAAGAAACTAAGAACCTTGAAAAAAGATTTGATGAAATGCTAACAAGAATAAACAACTTAGAGAGGAATATAAGTGAATTGATGGAGCTGAAAAACACACCAGGAGAACTTTGCAAAGCATACACAAGTTTCAACAGCCGAATTGACCAAGCAGAAGAAAGGATATCAGAGGTCGAAGATCAACTCAATGAAATAAAACAAGAAGGCAAGATTGGAGATAAAAGGGTAAAAAGGAATGAACACAGTCTCCAAGAAACATGGGACTATGTGAAAATACCTAATCTATGTTTGATACGTGTACCTGAATGTGATGAAGAGAATGAATCCAAGCTGGAAAATACTCTTCAGGATATTATCCAGGAGAACTTCCCCAGCCTAGCAAGGCAGGCCAATATTCAAGTCCAGGAAATACAGAGAACACCACAAAGATATTCCTCAAGAAGAGCAACCCCAAGGCACATCATCATCAGATTCACCAGGATTGAAATGAAGGAGAGAATGCTAAGGGCAGCCAGAGACAAAGGTTGGGTTCCCCACAAAGGGAAACCCATCAGACTCACAGCAGATCTCTCAGCAGAAACCCTACAAGCCAGAAGAGAGTGGGGGCCAATATTCAACATCCTTAAAGAAAAGAAATTTCAACCCAGAATTTCATATCCAGCAAAACTAAGCTTCATAAGTGAAGGAGAAATAAAATCCTTTCCAAACAAGCAAGTACTCAGAGATTTCATCACCATCAGGCCTCCTTTACAAGAGCTCCTGAAGGAAGCACTAAACATAGCAAGGAACAACCAGTACCAGCCACTCCAAAAACATACCAAATAGTAAAAAACATTGACACAATTAAGAAACTGCATCAACTTATTGGCAAAACAGCCAGCTAGCATCCAAATGGCAGGATCAAATTTGCACATAACAATGTTAACCCTAAATGTAAATGGGTTAAATGCCCCAATCAAAAGACACAGACTGGCAAATTGGATAAAAAGCCAAAACCCATTGGTGTGCTGTATCCAGGAAACCCATCTCACATGCAAGGATACACAAAGGCTCGAAATAAAGGGATGGAGGAAGATTTACCAAGCAAATGGAGAGAAAAAAAAAGCAGGAATTGCAGTTCTTGTCTCTGATCAAATACACTTTAAACCAACAAAGATCAAAAGAGAAAAGGAGGACACTACATAATGGTAAAAGTATCAATGCAACAAGAAGAGCTAATGATCCTAAATATATACGCCTCCAATACGGGAGCACCCAGATACAGAAAGCAAGTAATTAATGACTTACAAAGAGACTTAGACTCCCACACAATAATAGTGGGCGACTTTAACACCCCATTGTCAATATTAGACCGATCAATGAGACAGAAAATTAACAAGGATATCGAGGACTTGATCTCAAGCCTGGACCAAGCAAACCTAATAGACATTTACAGAACTCTCCACCCCAAGTCCACAGAATATACATTCTTCTCAGCAGCACATCACACCTACTCTAAAATTGACCACATAATTGGAAGCAAATCCCTCCTCAGCAAATGCAAAAGAATGGAAATCATAACAAACAGTCTCTCAGACCACAGTGCAATCAAGTTAGAACTCAGAAGTCAGAAACTAACTCAGAACCACACAGCTTCATGGAAACTGAACAACTGGCTCTTGAATGTTGACTGGATAAACAATGAAATGAAGGCAGAAA
>CAUYLG010031473.1:0-51622 GCA_963573385.1 Cacajao melanocephalus | reverse complement strand
CACGCTTGGCCAGGCACGGTGGCTCACGCCTGTAATCTCAGCACTTTGGGAAGCCAAGCTGGGCAGATCACCTGAGGTCAGGAGTTCGAGACCAGCCTGGCCAATGTGGTGAAACCCTGTCTCTACTAAAAATACAAAAATTAGCCGGGCGTAGGAGCAGGTGCCTATAATCCCATCTACTCAGCGGGCTGAGGCAGGAGAACCGCTTGAACCTAGAGGCAGAGGTTTCAGTGAGCCGAGATTGTGCCGCTGCACTCCAGCCAGGGCGACAGAGCGAGACTCCGTCTCATAAAAAAATAAATAAATAAATAAGGCCAAACTCTTTGAGAAAGCCCGAAGCCACCCTGTCTTAAAAAAAATAAGTGTGCAATTTATTTAAGGATTAAAGTTAGGTGAATGTGTCATTAGCTTATCAAGCTTTCTGTGAACTGATTTTACTCAGAGAAGCCTCTTGTTGCTCCTCTTGGTATTTCCAGCACCCTGCCTGGTAGACAACAACCTTGTGCAGTGGTCGACGTGTAGTCTTGCAAACAGAGAAGCCTAGAGTCCAGTCTTGGTTCAGTAGTGTCCTAGTTGCTGACCTCCGTTGCTTCATTTGTAAACTGCAGATAATAACATAACCTACCTTACAGAGCTCTTGGAAAAACTAAATAAAGTAATGCTTGCAGATTACTTGGTATAGGTCTTGACACATAGCACTGTAATAATTATTAACTATAATAACAAATATAATCATTTAAGATGCTATTTAGGTCCTTCTTGCACCTATGTCCCCTTCTCAAAATATGTTCCTGGACAGAATGCTCTTTGATGTGAGTTTCAGGACACATTCAGAACATTAAACTCCACGGGATCAGAGGCTGGACTGCTTTTTTTGACTTCTCATCTCCAACTCCAGCTGTGTGCCTGGCACATAGCAGATGTTCTCTTAATATTTGCTTAATAAATGAGCCATTGGTCTAAACATTACCTCGATCTCTGAATCTTATTCAGAATAGGTTTTTCTCTCAGGAGCATAGCCTTCCCTAACATCCTCTCCAGTGAAGGGTTCCCATTCTGCCACCTCAAATGCACTTCAGGGTCAGAAGATAAGGTCAATACTTCTTGCACCTCAGTATCACTTCTGCATCCTTGAGCACAGACATAATAGGTGATCTTAAAACCTTGTAAATACAAAGGGTCAACCAAACAAGAAGTTGAAAAAATAAAATCAATAAACCGCGAGCTAGCCTAACCAAGAAAGAAAGAGAGAAGATCCAAATAAATAAAAATAGATACGAAAAAGGAGGCATTACCTCTGATATCACAGAAGTACAAAGAATCATTAGAGACTATAATGAACACTAACAAACTGATAAACATAGAGCAATGGGTAAATTCCAAGATCTATACAATCTACCAAGATGGAACCAGGAAGACACAGAAGACCCGAACAATCCGTAAAAAAAAAAAAAAAAAAAAAAAAAAAAAGGCTGTCACCAAGGAAAAGCCCAGGACTGGATGGCTTTACTGCTGAATTTTACCATACTTATAAAGAAGAACTGCCATCAATTCTTCTCAAACTATGCCACAAAAATCAAAGAGGAGAGAAATTTAAACATTCCATGAGGCTAGTATTGCCCCGATACCAAAACCAGACGAGGAAACCACACCATCAAAAAAGAAAATGGCAAGTCAATATCCCTGAAAAATATAAATGCAAAACTGCTCAACAAAATGCTGGCAAATCAAATCCAACAACACGTCAGGAAGATAATATACCATGATCAAACGGAATTTATCCCAGGGAAGCAAGGATGGTTAGACATGCACAGATCAATAAACATGGTACAATATATACATGCATACTATGTAGCCGCAAAGATTTTTAAAAATGAAAATAATTGCACAGACTCCCCAAACTCCAATCTGCAACACTTTTCTTGTCTGGCTCCACCCCAGGACCACCACTCAAAGCCTCAAGTCCATCAGAATTTCTCCCTCCAGTTTGCCTCCTCTCCATGTCGCCTTATAATATTTCCAGAAGCTTCTGTAGTTAATATAAAGGCAGAAAGGAATTCCCAAGCTGGTCTGTGGAGTCCCACCCAAAGTTGGACCCCAGCTGCCTGGCTGTCTGTGAGCTCCTTTTCCATCCCTTCTGCACTCCCCCATCCCACCACCTGGAGAGACTTGAGCAAGCCCTGTGGTTTATTTGCAAAGTCCTCCCCCCGAAAGGGCAGAGGCCAGGGCCTAGGAGAGAGGGAGCCCTGGGAGGTGGGATGGCCCCAGACCTGGAGTAGCGAAGGGACCACTGGGGACAGTGAGGAGTGAGAAGGCTGAGGGCACCGTGGTCCTCATTCCACCCACCTTACCTTCTGCCATCGCTCTTAAAAGACATGTTGCTCTGTGCATTGTTTTATTTCTGTGGTTGGTGAGGGAAGGTGTGCCATGCATTTGCACTGGCAGAGCCCTTGCTAACTCTTCAGAGGCTACAAGGAGCCCAAAGCTGGCAGGTGCTGCAGATGCCAACAGGTTAGCATCTCAGGGCTGAGTCCCAGAGCCAGCTTCCCATTGGCCACAGGCTGGCTGATGTATCTTTGTGATAAAGATACTAAGCTTGCAGCACCTCCCTCGGGGCAGGGTGGTGGTCGCAGCTAGCGGAATGTGTGGAGGCTGGATTGATTGATTGATTTTGAGACTGAGTCTCACTGTGTCACCCAGGCTGGAGTGCAGTGGTGCCATCTTGTCTGACTGCAACCTCTGCCTCCTGTGTTCAAGTGATTCTCCTGTCTCAGCCTCCCAAGTAGCGGGGACTACAGGTTCATGCTACCACACCCAGCTAATTTTTGTATTTTTCTTTTAGTTGAGACAGGGTTTCGCCATGTTGGTCAGGCTGGTCTTGAACCTCTGACCTCAGGTGATCCACCTGCCTTGGCCCCTCAAAGTGCTGGGATTACAGGCATCAGCCACTGCGCCCAGCCTGGAGGCTGAATTTAGAGCAGTTCCACTGCAAGGATAGTGCTGAGCTTTATCAAAAGGTGGCGCTACGGCACAAGGGGTCTAGAGTAACTGGCAGGCAGAATCAGAGGCATCCTGGGCCCTTTGGGGACCAGAATTTGTTCTGGGCCTCAGAAGAAAGTGGGATATGGAGGAGACAGTCTGATGGAGGAGGCCTAGTTCCATTTTGGGTGGGCTGCAGGGGGTAGGGGGAGCTGATTTAGCCACTCATTCATTCATTCATTCATTCCTCAGCAAATATTTTGAAAACCTGTCGCATGCCACATGCTGTGTTGAGAGTACCGTGATGAGCAAGGCAATGGTTTGGCCCTTCACAGAGTTGGCATTGAGGTGAGGGAGGCGTTCTCACCAATATTCCTTCCGGAAAAATCCCCAGGGACCTGACAATAAAAGGGTCACACACAAAATGGCACAGATCACCTCTTGACGTGGGGAGGTCAGGCTTTAGAGAGGTTTATTTCATTATCAGGGGATTTGAAGGGACATATCAGGGAATCCAAAGCACCAGTGCAGAATCCCACGGCTCAGGGAACCTGGGCCAAGGAGGCTTTTTGATAGAGGGAAGTAGTAGGAAGGGGCAGCTGAGAATGAGGATGAGGGAGGACTAGGCAGTGTGTGACTGTGGTCTACAACAGACACGAACCTCAGAACTAGCGTTCCACGGGAAAGCAACCAGGCACAGAAGATCACATATCACGCCTCTAATCCCAGCACTTTGGGAGGCTGAGGCAGGCGGATCACCTGAGCCCAGGAGCTCAAGACCAGCCTGGCCAACATGTCTCTACTAAAAATACAAGAAAATTAACCAGGCATGGTGTCACATGCCTGTAATCCCAGCTACTTGGGAGGCTGAGGCAGGAGAATTGCTTGAATCTGGAAGGCAAAGGTTGCAGTGAGCCAAAATCGCGCCACTCCACTGCAGCCTGGGAGACAGAACAAGGCTTCGTTTCTGTTTAAAGGAAATATTCAGAATTGATGAGGCCACAGGGACAGAAACCAGATTGGCTGGGACTGAGATGGAAGGGAGAATGAGGAATGGGGAGTGACAGCTTGAGAGGTTTGGGTCTTGTTGGGGAGATCATGGAAACATTTGGAACTAGGAAGATCACCTGAGGTCAGGAGTTCAAGACGACCTAAAAATACAAAGTTTATCCAGGTGTAGTGACTGACGCCTGTGATCCCAGCTTCTCGGGAGGCTGAGGCAGGAAAATTGCTTGAACCCAGGGGGCGGTGGTTGCAGTAAGCCGAGATTGCACCACTGCACTCCAGCCTGGGCAATAGATGGAGACTCCATCTCAGAAAAAAAAAAGAAAAAAAAAATATATATATATAATTTTGTATATCATAATTTTCAATAGTCTCACTCCTCTACTCACTTGCAATGTGACCTCAGACAACTGGTGCCATGGAGGGGAAGGAAGCTGGATTGCAGCAGGTTTCTCAGAAACAGGAAGTTGCGGGGGGGAGTCAGAAGTTTTGGGGGAATTGTCATTGTCTACAGAGGTGGGGACACCGGATGACCCTGGAATCTCTTGACCCCCTCTCCTCAGCCCCTTCAGCGGGGCAGGAAGCGGATCTGGTACGCTGGGGGTATTTTGCCCACACCATTCTCCTGGGGTGTCAGGTCGATGTCTTCAGGAGCCACGGGGCTGGCCACGGAGAAGTTCTGGAGGATGGTGGTGAAGAAGAGGAACAGTTCGGTGCGGGCGATGCCTTCACCAAGACAAATGCGCTTCCCTGTGGGCACAGAAGGTCACCAGCGTGGGCACAGGGCAGGTGCGCATTCTTTGCCCTGCCATGTCTCTAAGCACAGACAACCTATGTCCATTGCAACAGATCTGCATGAAAGACTGGACCTTAACCTACAATTCAGGTGGACTTTAAGAGGCTGCTCTGAAACCGGGACAAACCTTTGAGTGGATGTAGCATGTTCCTTTCTCTCTCTCTCTCTCTCTCTCTCTCTCTCTCTCTCTCTCTCTCTGTCTTTTGTGAGACAGTCTCTCTCTGTCACCCAGGCTGGAGCACAATGGCACAATCTTGGCTCACTGCAACCTCCACCTCCTGGGGGATTCAAACAATTCTCCTGCCTCAGCTTCCTAAGTAGCTGGGATTACAGGAGCCTGCCACCACGCCTGGCTAATTTCTTGTATTTTTAGTAGAGATGGGGTTTCACCATGTTAACCAGGCTGGTCTTGAACTCCTAACCTCAGGTGATCTACCTGCCTTGGCCTCTCAAAGTGCTGGGATTACAGGCATGAGCCACCACGCCTGGCACCATGTTCATTTTTCTAGGAGAGAGTTTGTAGCTTCTGTTAATGTTCCAAAGAGTTTGGTGACCCCACCACAGAGTATAATGGCCCACTTCTGGTTGTGTGTGTGTGTTCCTCTACATGTGTGTGAGCATATTTATGGCATTTTTAGTGTTCTTCACTTCTCATATGGGGAGAATGGTGCCTCTCTCAAAGGGTTCTGGTGAGATTAAAGGAGAGATCTGTAAAAATTCTTAGAATAGCACTTGGCTTGTACTAAGGAGCCTTAAGGTTTGGTTATCGCCTTGTGTTTGTTTCTGGGAGTATGTGGGGGGTATGTTTCTGGCCATGTGTCTGTGTGCGTCTCTCTCTGGGCTGTCTTCTGGTCCCAGCCTGAGATCCACAGGCTTCAAGATCTCAGGGGGGAAAACAAAACCAAATTGTATATAAACTGCGAATGGGACCAACGCAATGAGAGGGGAGGGTCTATGACTTCCGCTGATTCTCAGAGGTGCAAGGAACCCCCGGTAGGTTCTAAACCACAGACTTGGAGTAAAATGAGAAGAAAGGAAGCTGGAAAAACCTGAGACAAAGACAAAGGGAGCCTTTCCCTTTATTTCAGTATTTCTTAGTATGCAAATCAGTGTTTCTTAATATGCAAACCTTGGAAAGGCCATGTCAAGGGTGAGTTTTCAGGCATTCCCTACACCTGTCAAGTTGTTGGACAAGTGTGTCTACGTGAAAGTGTCTGGAAAAGGGTCCAAATCCCTTTGGCACATCCAGAAGGTGGGTGACATGAGCTTAGAAACAGGTGGGTCTCTGGGCTGGTTCTTCTGTCACTATTTGTGTGACCTAACTTTTTCTAGAACAAGATGCTTATCCCCCTCCCGTCATGCCCTCCCCATCTCTGGGGCTGTCTGTCTGGACACCTTTTGGAATTTCTTTGGCTGCAGTACCCTTTTGGCTTGGGTTATACCTTTCTTTCTGCCCCTGGCAACCCTGCCCCTGTCTTTGTCTCTGTCTATACCTGTCAGACACAGTTTCTCTTCTTTTCCTCTCCTTTTTTTGGCTTTCTTCCGTCTTGCTTAACTTGCTATCTCTGTTTGAATCTGATTCCTCCCCAGTCTCTCTGGCTCTTTCTTTCTTTTCACCTCTCTCTAAAGACACTTTATTTGTCTTCATTCTTTCTTCCTTTCTTCTTATATCACTCTCTCTTTTTCCTATCTCTTATTCTGTTTCTCTAGTTCTTTCTCCCCTCCTCCTTCTTTGTCCTTCTCTCTCTCCTCTTATTCCCCCACTTCTCCTTATGCGTCTCTGTGTGTGTGTGTGTCTCTCTTCCTCTCCCCATATTGTCTCATGTTCACCCACTTCTCTTTCTGCCACTATCTCCCCATCTCTATCTCTCAGTGTGCTCCCTCTTTGTCCCTAACTTGGTTTCTCAGTCTCATTATCTTTGTTACTTATCTGTCTCTGTCCCTATTTCCCTACATCTGTGCCTCTCTTAAAGCTTAGGATAGCAAAATTGAGAGAAGACATTGATGCTCAAGCCACCGCCCCATGTGTTCCCAACTCTCACTGAAGATAAAATGGGGCCGGGCGTGGCGGCTCACACCTGTAATCCCAGCACTTTGGGAGGCCAAGGCGGGTGGATCATGAGGTCAGGAGTTCAAGACCAGCCTGGCCAAGATGGTGAAACCCTCTCTCTACTAAAAATACAAAAGTTAGCTGGGTGCGGTGGCAGGCACCTGTAATCCCAGCTACTTGGGAGGTTGAGGCAGGAGAATTGCTTGAGCCAGGGAGGCAGAGGTTGCAGTGAGCTGAGATCACACCACTGCACTCCAGCCTGGGAGCCTGGGTGACGAAGCAAGACTCCATCTCAAAAACAAAAAAAGAAAGAAAAGGAAAAGAAAATGGGGAAGGAGGAGATTGTACAGCACAAAACCAGGGGCTGGGCCAGGACCCAGGATCACTGAAGTCACTGATGAAACTCAAGACTGGGGGGTTGTTTCTGCGGCCTTTCATGGAAGGTGCATGTTAAATTAAATTTGGCCTAAAGCGGCCTCCCTACATAACAAACTGGAACCTAACTTAATATGTAAACAAACTGCAATGTAACTTGAGAGTATATTCTTGTAGCAAGTAACCTTGCCCAATCAATCAGAGCAGCCACGCTTCAGCCAATCACAGGCTGCGAGCTGCCCAGACATGCTCAGATAGGGCAAACACAGAGCTGCAACCAATCAGGTTGTTTCAGTATGTCAGTTCCTTTGTCTGTGGATAAAGACTGCCTGACCACGTTGCTGGTCTCTCTCTCTGAACCTTTGCAGGCTCAGCGTGCTGCCCAATTCATGAATTGTTTCTTTGCTCAAATAAACTGAGCTAAGTTTAATTTGTTGAAAGTTTTTCTCTTAACCAGCCAAAGAGTGGAGAACGGTAACGGGGACAAGTCAAAGCGTGTCAAGACCTTCTCCACCTTCCCAGTGCTAGAGCATAAATCCAAACTCCTCCTGCAGCCTTCAAGGTTCTGCCCAGCTGAGCCCTTTATCTTATTTCTTTCTGCAGTCTATACCCAAGGTTCACTGGACATCCTGTGGTTTCTCAACTGTACCATCCCGTTTCCACTTTTGACCTTTGCCCTTGCTGTTTCCTTTGCCAAGGAAACACTCTTTGCAGTGGTTGATTGACACTCACCCACGAACATCTCAGCTTGGAAGCTAGTTCCTCTATGAGGCTTTTTCTTACTGACCTATGACAAGATTAGCTAGTATTTCCTCTTTGGTGCTCCCAAGCTCCCTTTAGAGCACTTATCACAATTATGTGTAATAATAATAATTGCCCTTGTGAGCATGCTGTTTGTGTTGGGCAGTTCTAAGCATGTTGCAGGCATTCGTTCATTTCATGAGATGATCATTGTATTATTTTTTTGATGAATGCCCATCTTCCCTGCTTGACTGTAAATTTCCTGGAGCAGGAACCGTGTCTCTGTGTGACTTGTTTGATGCGTTATCTTCAGCCCCCAGTAGAGCACTGGGCTTAGGGGAGTGCTCAACGATTTTTTTTTTTTTAAAGAAAATTGTTGAGAAACATTAAGTTTACCCTGCCCCCATGGCTCCTTAATGGAAGTTACTTTTCGTTTGTAATCAGTGGTAGGCGGATAACAGCTACCTCCTTTCTTACGCCCCCTTCCAGGGTTGTAGTGAAGATGGAATGAGATGAGGCAGGTGAAGCAATTGGAATATATTAAGTGCTCAATAAATAAGGAACAATCATTGTTTTTCTCAAGTTGAGGATAGGACCTGCCCTCTGGTGTCTGGGAAGGAAACTGTGGGTCCCACTTACCTAAGGAGAAGGGGATAAAAGATTCATTCTTCTTCAGTGCCCCACTGGCATCCAGAAAGCGGTCAGGATTGAAGGTGTCTGGTTTTTCAAAATAGTGTGGGTCGTGGAGAGCAGTGCTCAGGATGGCAAATACTTCCGTGCCCTGAGGGAGGATCACAAGATCAAAAGATATTCCCATTCCCTGCCCACCCTCCACACACACACACACCACAAAAAAAAAAAAGAAAAAAAAAAACAGAAACAAAGGGATTCAATTGAGGAACCAACAAAAGGTCGAGTTTGGAGATTAAGAGAATCCAGAATGCTGACACAGGAGAGATGTGGGTCCAGCCAGTCTTACCTTGGGGATGGTGTACCCTCGGAAGCGTGTGTCTTGGGTGACCATGTGGGGCAAACTGATGGGGAGAAGGTCGGCAATTCTCTGAATCTCATGGATGACTGCGTCTGTGTACGGCATTTTGGCTCGGTCATCTAATGCTGGAGGGCGATGTGGGCCAATCACCTGTTCAATCTCCTTGTAGACTCTCTCTGCACAGAAAAGAAGACAAATGAACCCCATTTTAAAGAGATATTTCATGCCGCTCATGGTGGCTCATGCCTGTAATCCAAGCACTTTGGGAGGCCGAGGAGAGCGGATTGCTTGCGGTCAGGAGTTTGAGACCAGCCTGGTCAACACGGTGAAACCCCAGCTATACTAAAAATACAAAAACACAGCCAGGTGTGGTGGGGCATGCCTGTAGTCCTAGCTGCTCAGGAGGCTGAGGCAGGAGAATCGCTTGAACCCAGGAGGGTGAGGTTGCCGTGGGCAAAGATTGTGCCACTGCACTTCAGTCTGGGTGACAGAGCAAGACTCTGTCTTAAAAAAAAAAAAAAAGAAAGAAAGAAAGAAAAATTAAAAAAAGAAAAGAGAGACATTACAGCAGGGACACTACTTTCTACTGACCAATGAAAAACCTATAGTAAAGGGTTAGATCCTTGATATCCCTCAAAGTAATCAGCATGGGGTGAAGGGAGGAGAGAAGAAGCAACAAGAATTCTCATGGCTTGAAATCTAATGAATATTATGGATCCATTTCACACATGCACAGGTACACACACACGCACGCACACACACACGCACGCACACATACACATGAACACACACACGCACGCACACGCACGCACACACACATGCACACACACATGCACACACACACGCATGCACACACACATCACAATTTTACATGGAATTTCAGATTGTGAACTCCAAGCTACAAACCTCTCAAAACTCCCTAACATGAGTAGAAAATGAATAAATATTTACTGTGTGTATATTTTAGGTGAGGCACTATACATGGTCCTCAGGAATATAACAGTGTAATAGAATAATAAATGAATCCATGAACAACTGGATAGATAAGTAAATACATCAATCAGTCAATCAATAGATCAATCATGGATGGAAAGATTGATGAATAAATGAACAAACCAATAAATGGATGTATGTATTTACTTATCAATTAATAGATGGATTGATTAATCACTAATGAATGGTTCATAGACAAGGAAATCAATCAACCCAATTAATGAATAATCACATGAATGGCTAGATTTATGGAAGAACAGGTGAATAAGTAAAGTCGTGAAGTATGAGTAAATAAAGGAATAAACAAATGGCTGGATTGAATGATAAATCAGAGTTGAATAAATGAGTGAATTATTGTAATAAATGAAGGAATGCATGGATGGATTAAGGGGGAATTAAAAGACTGACTGATGGAAGGATAAGGGTGAAATCCAGTTCGTAGAAGGATGGACGAATGCATGAATGAGTCAATGAATCAATGACAAATAGTCCATCTATTTGTCACTGTTTCAAGGGATCAGCTTGTGGATCAAGTAATCCGAATAAATGAATGACAGTATACGCCCTTGGATGAATTATAAACAAAAGAATCAGTGAGCATACAGGTGAATTAATGAATTAAAGAATGAATCGATGAAAAGATACGCGAATGAATGAATCATTTTTAAGTGATGGCACAGAAAGTCAAATATTGCATGTTCTCATTCATATGCGAGTGCTACAAAATGTGTACACATGAACGTAGAGAGAAGAATGATAGAGAGTGGAGACTCAGAAGAGTGAAGGAGCAGAAGGTGGGATGAATGCTGAGAAATTACTTAATGGGTACAATGTATGTTGTACAGGTGATAAATATCCTAACAGCCCAAACTTGACCACTATGAAACCCATGCATGTAACAAAACTGCATATGTACCTCCTAAATTCGTACAATTAAAAAAATCTTAGAACAAAAATTCCTTAAGTGATGGAAGAAATCAGTGGGAGAACGCATGGACAGATTCTTCATGCGTCCATGCATCCACCAACAGAATTGGCTTGGTTCCGAGCTAGTCCAAAGCCTGCAGTGCTCCCGGAATAGGAAGCCAGCCTCCCCTCTCTCATCCAGGTGGTACCCATAGCCCCATTTCTACAGCTCAGAATGGGGTCAGAAGATGCCCTTGATTGGCTGTTCCTGGCCCACCTGCGACATGAGGGTATTTGAGCATGAACAGGAAGCCATAGCGGAGAGTGGTACTGGTGGTCTCGGTGCCAGCAAAGAAGAGAGAGAGCGTGTTCAAGATGAGATTCCGGTGGTTGAATTCGCTGTGTGGGTTGGATTTCTCCTGCGTCCACAGTAGGGAGGGAAGGGGAGGGTCAGGGGAGGCTGTAACCTTGCTGTGCACACGCCCGTCTCCCTGGCTGCCCTCCATCTGCCTAAAGGTCTCTGACACTGTGTGGCCCAGTTTGCTTTTTCTCGTCCTCTACACGTCCAGCCGCATACGTCTATCTCGTCTCTCTCAGCCTCTCTCGACTCTGCCTGGCTCTGTTTCTAGCTCTCTCCACATCTCTTCGATGTGTTTCTCTCTTTTTGGCTCCCAGTCTCTTTCTGCCTCTGTGAGTCTTTTCTCCTATTGCTGTATTTTTGTCTCTTGCCCTGAATTCCTTCCTCAGCCTGTCTTCTCTCTCTCTCCCCCTTCCTTCTCTCTCCATCTTAGTTTCTCCTCCCTACTTTGTCTTTTCTTACACCTCATCTTTCCTTCTTTCTCCTTTCCTCCCTTGCCCTATTCTCCCCTCCCTAGTCTTTCTTCTTCCCTCTCCCTCTGCCCCTTCTCTACCCCTTTCCTCTCCATTTTCTGACCTCTCCATCCTGCCCTTCCTCCCCTTTCCTCTCCGTCTTCTCACCTCTCCATCCTGCGCTCCCTCCCCTTTCCTTCCCTCCCTTTTCCCTCTCCCAGACGCCACCTTTTCCATGTGGAGCAGGTAGGTGTCGATGAGGTCCTGTGGGGAGCTGGGGTCCAGGGCTTCACGGTGCTTCTCCACACTGTGGCCAATGAAAGCACTGATTTCCTGCAGGTTTTTACGGATTTGCCTGTGCGCCCCAGGAAAGTATTTCAAGTAATCAGAGAAGAGCTCGAACAGCTGCAAGAAAGAAGGGGCGGTGAGGTTTGCCTAGGGCTGAGCTAGCAGGTCACAGGGAGAAGGCCCCTCCTGGACCCCAGTATCTCTGTAGGAGCCCTCATGCCCTGCTCCCCTCTGTCTGACCCCCTCATTCACCGACTCTGTGTCTCCTTCGATCTGTTATTCTCACATGTACCTCTTTGCAGCTTCCTCCCTCATCCTTCTTTCTTTTGGCCTCCCATCTCCCTGCCCCTCTCCTTTCTCTGTCTCTCTCTTTCTGTGCCACTCACTGTCTACCGCAATCTGTTTGTCTTTCTCATACTTCTCTCTCCCTCTTCCCTCCTCTCCTCATCCCCCTTGCTGTGTCAGACATTGAGAAAATGATTCTTACACAGGATAAGCCTGCTGACACTTTAGGACTATGTATTTTGGAGTATATCTCTTTTACTTTGATGGAGCATGAAATGCCTAATTTACTGCAAATAATTACAAAAATGCAAACATATATAGTGAGATGTAAAATTCCTTCTCAATCTCTCCTTCTAGAGATAACCATTGTTAACTGCCTGGTGGGTCTCCTTCCAGACTTTTCTCTGTGGTTCTCAATGGAAGGAGAACATTAGAATTATTGGTCAGGCTTGTTATAAGTACGCACCTTGGGCCCCATCCCAGACTTTCCAGATCAGATCATCCGGAAAGTAGGGTCCCGAAAATCCGTATCTGTAGCAATCCCACGTGCACCCCTGCTTAAGACCTGTGACTATGTTGACCAGCCTGGCTGACATGGTGAAACCCCATCTCTACTAAAAATACAAAAAAATTAGCTGGGTGTGGTGGTGCACACCTGTAATCCCAGCTACTTGTGAGGCTGAGGCAAAAGAATCACTTGAACCTGAGAGGCGGAGGTTGCACTGAGCCGAGATAGCGCCACTGCACTCCAGCCTGGGTGACAGAGCAAGATACTGTCTCAAAAAAAAAAAAAAAAAAAAAAAAAAGAATTACAGTTATACATTTTTTTCTGCAGCTTGAGATTCTTAAATTTAATGTGTAACAGGCACATTTCCAGGTTAATCCATAAGGAGAAATTTTATTATTTTGTTTTAAAAGCGCAGAAGATTACCTTTATAATCTAGGGAAAGTTAAAAAAAGAAAAAAAGAAGGAGAAGGAGAAATGGGAGAAAATGAAGAAATGTTGTCCCTTATTGTCATGTATCCTTGAATTTCTTCTGGTGAGGAGCTTTACCAAAGACAGAGAAGCAAGGACACAGAAGAACCAGGGGCAGGCTGAGCACAGTGGCTCAAGCCTGTAATTCCAGCACTTTGGGAGGCTGAGGCGGGCAGATCACTTGAGGTCCAGAGTTCAAGACCAGCCTGGCCAACACGGCTACACCCCCTCTCTACTAAAAATACAAAAATTAGCTGAGCGGGTGTGGTGGCACGTGCCTGCAGTCCCAGCTCCTGAGGAGGCTGAGGCAGGTGAGTCGCTTGAACCCAGGAGGTGGAGGTTGCAGTGATCTGAGATGGCACCACTGCACTCCCGCCTGGACAAGAGAGTGAGACTCCGTCTCAAACAAAACAAGACAAAACGACAGCCAGGAGCAGAGTAGAGACCAAGCCCAAAGCCTGACGCATTCTCTCTCTTTCCTTCTGTCTTTCACACTCATTCTCATCAGCTCTGTCTCTCAGGATCCCTTTATCTCTGCCCTTCTTTGTCTTGTTTCTGCTCGACTTCCTTCTCTCAGTCTCTGACTCCATGTCTGCCTCCCTATCATGCCCCGTTCCCTCCATCAGTGTCTCCGTCCCTGTCTCACCATCTCCTCTCCCTCCAGGTCTTCATGTCCCTGCCTCTCCACGTGGTCTCTGCCTTTCTTCCAGCTATAAGCTGCATTTCTGGGCCCTCAAGACAGGTCATCCTTTTATCTCGTGCCCTGGATGTTCACCTCGCCCCCACCCTCCCTCTCCCTCTCTCTGACCTGGCTGAATAAAGAGCTGACAAGTGAAAAAGTCTGGTAGAACAAGTGCAGCAGTCTCAGGAACTCTTTGTCTTGGTAGTCAAAGCGTTTTCCAAAGACGATGGAGCAGATGATGTTGGCGGTGATGGAATGGAAGAAGAAGATGGGGTCCACAAGGGCTCCTAGGAAGAAGCAGTGGGTCAAGGACACAGACTGAAGGGCCTGGGGAACATCCGGCCGTCACCTGTCTCCGTGTGACTGTCTGCCATCACTCAGTAATGATAAACATGAGAATAACGGTAACAGCTGAGACTCACAAGCATGCCTTGTGTACCAGCACTTATAATTTCACTGAACTCGCTACAATATTGTGAAGCAGCTGCAATTCGATTATTAGCTCCGTTTTATAGATAGGCAGACAGAGAGGTTGAGTAATTTGGCCAAGGCTGCGCGGCTACTCATTACTGAGGCCAGGATTTAGACCCAGCCAACTCGGCTATAGAGTCCATGCAGCTGGTTCTCACTCTGCACCTCCTCTCAGGCCGCACCTCTGACTCTATGAGCGAATACAGTTAAGTCCCAGGGGTAGGGGCTGGGCAGAGTAGGTGTTCAATCAATTGCTTGTACAAATTAAAAAGCCCTGCGGGGAACCTGTAATCCCAGCACTTTGGGAGGCCGAGGTGGGTGGATTACCCGAGGTCAGGAGTTGGAGACCAGCCTGGCCGACATCGTGAAACCCCATCTCTACTAAAAATACAAAAAATTAGGTGGGCGTGGTGGTGGGAGCCTGTAATCCCAGCTACTTGGGAGGCTGAGGCAGGAGAGTTGCTTGAACCCAAGAGGCGGAGGCTGCAGTGAGCCAAGATGGCGCCACTGCACTCCAGCCTGGGCAACTGGGCAATTGAGTGAAACTCCGTCTCAGACAAAAAAAAAAAAAAAAAAAAAAGCCCCTAATGGGCACAGTGGCTCATGCTTCTAATCCCAGCACATTGGGAGCTTGAGGCAAAAGGATCAGGAATTCAAGACCAGCGTTGGCAACATAAGGAGACCCTGTCTCTACAAAAAAAATTTAAAATGTAGCCAGACATGGTGTCACATGCCTGTAGTCCCAGCTGAAGGTGTCCAGAAGGCTGAAATGGGAGGATCACTTGGGCCCAGGAGTGTGAGGCTGCAGTGAGCTATGATGGTGCTGCTGCATGCCAGCCTGGGCAGTAGAGACCCCATCTCTAATTTAAAACAAATAAAAAACCTTTTTCTACCCCTAGCTATTCTTCTCTCTTTGTCTCTTCTCTCCACATCTAGGGTTCTCCAGTCTTCTGGGAACTGTTCCGCGATTGTTGATTGATACCTGTGTACACCAGGATCAGCCCTGGCCCTGGCTGGAGGGAGGGTGGTCTGTGAGTGCCCAAGAAGATCAGGCTGGTGCAGCCTCTGTCTCTGGGTCTCACTTGCCTGCCTTCTGTCATTCCTCTGCAGACCTTTTCCTGAGCCTTGTCTGTCTCTCTAATTTTCTTCCCCTCAATTTCTCTTTGCCTTTGTTTCTTTCTCTCTCTCTCTGGTTTCTCTCTCTCTCTCTCTCTCCCCCTCTCTCTGTGTGTGAGGGTGTGTGTGTGTATTTCTCTTTTCTTTTTCCCTTCCTCCCTTCCTTCCTTCTTTCCTTCCTTCCTTCCTTCCTTCCTTCCTTCCTTCCTTCTTTCCTTCCTTCCTTTCTGATAGAGTCTCACTCTGTCATCCAGGCTGGAGTGTAGTGCCGCCATCTCAGCTCACTGCAACCTCCATTTCCCAGGTTCAAGCAATTCTCTTGTTTCAGCCTCCTGAGGAGCTGGAATTACAGGCAAGTGCCACCATGCCCAGCTAATTTTTGTATTTTTAGTAGAGACAGGGTTTCGCTGATCAGGCGTGGTCTCGAACTCCCGACCTAGTGATCTGCCCACCTCGTCCTCCCAAAGTGCTAGGATTACAGGCATGAGCCACCACGCCTGTCTGTTTGTTTGTTTTTGACAGGATCTTGCTCTGTTGTCCAAGCTGGAGTGCAGTGGCACAATCACAGCTCGCTGCAGCCTCAAACTCCCCAGCTCAAGTGATCCTGTAGTCCCACCTTAGCGTCCTGAGTAGCTGGGACTACAGGCTCATACCACCATACCTGGCTAATTTCTTTTCTATTTTTTGTAGAGACAGGATCTCATTATGTTTCCCAGGCTGTTTTCCAACTCTTGGTCTCAAGCAATCCTCCCATCTGAGCTTCCCAAGGCATTGGGGTTACAGGCGAGAGCCATCGCATCCAGCCTCTTTGAGTTATTCTTGGAAACTGTACACTTGCCAACTCTCTCTTTCCCTGGCTTTCTGTGTTTTTTTCCTACCCATCCCCATCCCTCTCTATTCTCCTGTCTCTCTCCCTCTCTGTCCGTATCCCTCTGTTTCATCTGTCTCTGTCTTTGCCCACATATACCTGTCTTTCTATTCCCATTCACCTGCATCTCTCAGTGTTTCGTTGTCTTCTTTCCTATTCATCCCCAAGGACTCACCCTTGGATTTCCGAAGCTCTTGCACCAGACACTGAGCCTCCTCCTGGATCCGCTCTTCCACACTCCGCTTTCCCATCCCAAAGTCCCTCATGGTGGTCAGAGAGAATCGCCGAAGCACCTTCCAGCGGTCCCCATTGGCAAAGACCACGCCTGGGGTGTGGGGGAGGTGTGGGTTGCAGAAGGAGTTGGAAGAAGGCTCTGAGTCCTTCTTCCCCCTGTATCATCCCTTCCCTGATGCACCCCCCACCCACCCTCTCCCAGCACCTCTGAGGCCCTCACCATATCCCTGGAAGATTGAGTCGACGATGGCGATTTTGCCCCGGCCAGAGAAGACCTCAGCCTGATCCACCAGGGCCTCCCGTATGGCATCCACTCCACACAGCATGACCACGGGCCTCGGTCCCAGGTGTACGGTGAAGACATCCCCGTATTTCTCTCGGAACTGCCAATCACACCCACACCCGGGGTTGCTGTTAGTCAGCATACCCCTCAGTCGTAAAACTATCAAAACACTTACATAGCAGATTGGTGATTAACCCCTCCCCAACATCCGCCTCCTCCCCACGCTGCCCTTTCTCCTTCCCAGGACCCAGCAACTAAGGGTTAACGGTTCATGGTGTCCAAGGGAGAGAATACAGTCATGGGTTCTTAGTTTCCGTTTCGGATTGGGCCAGTAAAGCCCCTTCCCCATCCCTCTTTTCTGTCTAGCACTAGAGACAAAACTAAAAAACTATGGCTTCAGGCCGCTAAAAACCTGAAACGAAACAAAACAAATCAGAACATCAACAACAAAATAAGGCAGGTTGGACAAGCTTAGGTTAACCCGTGGCCCAGCCAGGGTCTGCTCTGATTGGCTGGTGCCCTAAGCAGTAGAGAGGGTGGATTAAATATTTTGAATATCACCCCCACCCATACCCCTGAGTCTGGCCAGTTCTCCCGGGCATCTCAACCAAAGAGTTCATTTTTTCACCAAAAAACGAAGAAAATATTCACAGAAGCTTTCTTTTTTTTTCTTTTTTTGCCCTTTTCCCAGCTGTGTGCCGCTGGACAAGTGCTTTCCCCAGGCTGAGCATCACCGTTCCCTACTTCTAAGACGAGGGTAGCACCTCACATTGTCCACAGGTAGTTGTAAATGACACCTGGAAAATTCTCGTGACAACACAGATAATTCCCAGCCATGTTACTCTTAATGAGAAAACTAAGTCCATTGATTCACATGATAGCACGATATTGTTGTGATATGTGAAAAAGGATGAAAAGAAAATAATAGGCACTTGAGACCTGCATCTATGTAATGCCACTCTATCTGGAGGAAGGGTGGTCAAGAACGTCGGACTGGTGCAGCCTCTGTCTCTGGGTCTCACTTCCTGTCTTCTCTCATTCCTCTGCAGATCTCCTGAGCCTTGTCTGTCTGTCTAATTTTCTCTGCCTTAGTTTCTCTTTGCCTTTGTTTCTTTCCATTTCTCTGGTTTCTCTCTCTCTCTTTCTATCTCTCTCTCTCTGTGAATTTCTCTTTGTTTCTTTTGTTTTGTTTTGTTTTGTTTCTTGAGACAGAGTCTAGCTCTGCCACCCAGGCTGGAGTGCAGTGGAGTTCGAGACCAGCCTGATCAACATGGTGAAACTCCGTCTCTACTAAAAATACAAAAATTAGCCAGGCGTGGTGGTGCACACCTATAATCCCAGCTACTCAGGAGGCTGAGGCAGGAGAATCACTTGAACCTGGGAGGCAGAGTGAGTCTCCATCTCAAAAAAAAGAAAGAAAGAAAGAAAACAAGAAAGAAACAAAATGTATTTTCTTACTGGGCATTCCTGGAGAACTCTCCAGTGATAGAGGTACTTGATTCACTAGACAGTTGTAAAACAGTTAAATAAGGTATTACAAATACAAAGGCATTAGGTAAAGCTAGCTGAATTGATTGGAGTCCCTTGGTCAGAGGCATTATTGATTGATGGCAATCAAATCCACTCCTACTGGAAAGACATAGATTTATCTCTTATAAAATATAACGGGAAGGCCTGTGCCTCTAATAATAGAATCTCATGTATCTCTCACTCTTATAAACTCTGATATGACTCAATCAAGATATCAAGATACAGCTTTCCACTCCTCCCTTGGGGTTTCAGGGTGATTCTCACTGGGACCATAATCACTACCAAATATAGAAAATGTTTTCACCAGGTAAAAGGCGTCATTGATGACCCATCAGTTGATGACAATTCACAATCTAGAATTTAGAGGTTGGGTCTTTTGGAAATGACACCATAGAAAGACTATCCTTGAATTCCATTGGAAGAGACCCTCCTAAGTTCTTCTAAGGCTGCCCTTTACTCCATTGGAAGGTTCTATACCAAGTTATTCTCTGTAACAAAACTTCAGGGTCTACGGATCTTGGATCCACATCTCTCCATTGAAAAGGGCCCTTCTAGACTCCTAGAACTGTATGTCTGTTGGAGACCTTAAGGCAAAGCTGACCAGGGAAGTTTTTCCCCAGAAGCAGGTGGCATCCTATACGTGGACAGCTTTCTCAAGATTGTAGATGAAGATTTCTCTTCCATCGTGAAAACACACCTTTTATCCTTTCTTCCTTTTTTCTTGCTTTCCTAACCCTTCCCTTTCCTCACAAGAAAATCCGTGGGATTATAATCTGTGAATGGCTTTACAAAGGCTTACACTCTGAAAAAAAAAAAAAAAAAAAACCCAAGCAATTGTTGAGTTTGTGAGTCAATGTCCCAAAATCAGAAAATAATTTCACTCATGCCAATGCCTCTTCATGTTCCCAATGAGAATCGCCCTGAAATGCCAAAGCAGGAGTGGAAAGCTATATCTTGATATTCCAGACATCATTGCCACTTGCTTTTTTGTACTCACTGGAAATATTTGGTAGTGATTATGTTTTTAGTTAGTTAATATAATAACAGTATGTAATAACATGCTATTAACTAGCTAATGTTATTAACCCTGATATAATATATATGTTATTGTATATATTATAATATATATATTATATTATATATAATTATTATATATAATAATATATATTAACCCATCATACCCTGAACTGTTAGTTAACTAAATGTTATTAGCTAGTTAATAACTAATAGTTAATAACATACATGTTATTAGTTAATAGTATGTTATTACATGCTGTTATCATATGATATTTACTAACTAATAACATAATCACTACCAAATATAGAAAATCTATCTGAATGATGGCTGCAAAAGACATACTGTGCTTCCAGGCCTCCCGTATGCAAGACCTGGGAACTACCTATGTGGGTATGGGTAATTGCATGTGTAATGTTACTGGATTAAATATGGTAAAGTGGCCAGGCATGGTGGCTCATGCTTATCATCCCAGCACTTTAGGAAATTGAGATGGGAGGATCGCTTGAGGCCAGGAGTTCGAGACCAGTCTGGTCAACATAGTGAGATCACAACTCTATGCAAATAAATAAATAAGTAAATACAGTAAAGTCTCTTTTCGCTAACTGTGGTTACACAGTCTTGCAGCATGCTATAAAGAGACCACAAAAAAAGTAAGTTTTCCACCCTGTTCAGTAGTTATGCAGACTTACTGGTAAACAAATTTAACTGACCTCTGCTCAAATGCCAGTAGGTGGGCCTCTTTTCCAACCCCCCAAGTGCCTACCTTGGGTCTGCTGAGGTTTGCTTACTCTGTTCTGTCTCCTCACTGGTCCAGAACTTGCTGTTTGGCCTAGCTCACTGCTGCTTTCCAAACTGTTTCCCTGAGAGTTCCCTAATACCTCCCATAATTCGAAGCCAAAAACAGTGAATAACTGAAATTGCCATCAACCTCAACATCAATGAAGATAAGTTGATTTCCACTGAGGAAAGATTCCAGTGGGGTTCTTGGGTGCTCACTCTTGGTGATACTGGGGTGACAGTTGTATGGAATCTGAGGCTGATTTATACATTAAGGGACATCTTGAATTTTGTAGCCAATTGAGCCTCCCAGGAGTTCAGAGGGGTAGAAGCCACTCTCCAAAAGAAGGATGAGAACGTTTGCGTTCAACAAAAGCACTTACTGGAACATCACACAGTTTTAGATCTCCTCTTTGCCTGTGTTGGGGGCTTGTGTGTGGTGCTGAACAATACCCAATATTGCTCTCATGTTTCCCATGAATTTACCACTACAGAAAACTTAATTTAAAATGTCGCTGACACTGCTGTTTCTCTAGACACTGCCACCAAATACACTAAGGAAATTTCTCAGGGGAAAGGAACAGATATGTGTTTACAGGTGCAGCTAACAGCTGGTTTGCAAGCATCTTGAATGGTGATGGCAAGTGATATGGTTTGTCTCTGTGTCCCCACCCAAATCTTATCTTGAATTGTAATCCCCACGTGTGGAGGGAAGGACCTGGTAGGAGGTAATTGGATCCTGGGGGCAGTTTTCCCCATGCTTGTCTCATAGTAGCGAGTGAGTTCTCACAAGATCTGATGGTTTTATAAGAGGCTCTTCCCTCTTCTCTCTCACTCCTGCCACCTTGTGAAGAAGGTACTTGCTTCTCCTTCACCTTCCACCATGATTGTAAGTCTCCCAGGGCTTCCCCGGCCATATGGAACTGTGAGTCAGTTAAACCTCTTTTCTTTATAAATTACCCAGTCTTGGGTATTTCTTTACAACAGTGTGAGAACAGACTAATACAGCAAGCCTGCTATCCCAGGGTTTTCCACTCTGAATGCTTCTTCTAGTGGGTCTCCAGGATGCTATGACATATGTTACCAGGCCAACTACAAAAATGAATGCCTCTTTAAATCAGGTTGTTTTATAGCAAGTTCTGGTCCTTAATCACCATCATACCCTGAACAAAGTCTATGACCAATTGGACTCTAATACTATTTAACTGTCTTCATTGCCTGAACTTTGAATTATTTGACTTTCATTAGTTTGGTTCATGGAGACTCCTGGTAAGGTACAGACTTCAGACTTATTTGTATTACCCTCTTGATTGCCATCATAATCATCTCCCTGATGTGCTGTATTTTCTCGAGAGTCTTGGCCAGGTACAGTGACTCACACCTGTAATCCTAGCACTTTGGGAGGCCAAGGCAGGTGGATTGCCTGAGCCCAGGAGTTTGAGACCAGTCTGGGCAACATGGCAAAACCCTGTCTCTACGAAAAAAAAAATAAGAAAATTAGCTGGGCGTGATGGCATGCACCTGTAGTTCCAGCTACTTGGGTGCTGAGGCAGGAGGATCACCTGAGCCTTGGGAGGTCAATGCTGCAGTGAGCCATGATCATGCCACAGCACTCCAGCCTGAATGACAGAGTGAGACCCTGTCTCAAAAAGAAAAGAGTCTTAAATGCTCATATGCAGCCATCCTTTGTACATCCAATGACCTCATTACAGTAAGAATAACAAAAACATGAAGAAACCATAAAGAATCACCCAATTACTTTGACATTATCCATTGTGAATTCCGTACTGAGACCGACAGGTACATTATGATGATGAAAGAAGTAATGGTGACACCCAAGGTTTTGGTCACCCTCAAAGTTTTGAGGGTGACCAAAAGGGGAGAATTGTTTAATTAAATTAAATTTGACCTAAAGCTCTATAGGGAGTGAAAACTGCAACCTAACTTGGGAGCATATTCTTTTTTTTTTTTTTTTTTTGAGACGGAGTCTCACTCTGTTGCCCAGGCTGGAGTGCAGTGGCCCTATCTTGGCTCACTGCAACCTCCGCCTTCTGGATTCAAGTGATTCTCCTGCGTCAGTCTCCCGGGTAGCTGGGATTACAGGCGTATGCCACCATGCCCAGCTAATTTTTGTATTTTTAGTAAAGATGGGGTTTTGCCATGTTGGGCAGACTGGTCTTGAACTCCTGACCTCAGGTGATTCCACCACCTCGGCCTCCCAAAGTGCTGGGATTACAGACGTGAGCCACCATACCTGACCCAAAGGAGTATATTCTTGTGACAAGTAGCCAAGTGTTGGCCAGTCAGAGCAGCTTAGCTGTCACTCCACCACAGGCTGCAAACTGCTCAGGCTGTATACAAGCTGTGAGCTGTGGCCAATCAGACTGTATGTCACTTTCTTTTTCTGTCGGTAAATACCGCTGCCCATGCTGCCATGTGCTCCCTTATTTACTGGTTTAGGGTGCTGTCCAATTATTGAGTCACTTCTTTGCTCAAATACACTCCACTAAATTTAATTTGACTGACGTTTTTCTCCTAATAATACCACCCATCATGCGTCACCCGACTCCATACTCACCAAGCATCCCTGTGCCACCCCTGACTCTGGAAGGCTGCCTCACTCTGTCTGGTGAAGGATCCCCAAATAGCAAGGCAAGAAGCAGCCCACCCTCGGAGTCCATTCATCTGTGTCTTACTTTCAGAAAGGATTTGAGTAGGCCTCTTCTGTCCATCTGCAGAAGGTTCCCCAAAAGGGGCAGAGGGCGGGGGCCTGGCGGGAGGTGGGCATGGGCCTTAGCGTGACGCCGGACCAGGAGAAGCAAAAGGCCTGTGAGGAGTGCAAGGAAGAGGAAGACGCTGAGCTCCATGGTCCTGGTCTGACTGCCCTGCACCCCGCTGCAGCCTCCAAATCGGCCTTTTATCTTGAACCTGCCTGTCCACCCAGTTATGAAACTTCATCCATTCCCCGCCTCCTTTCTCATCATTGTGCAGGTGCATTAGCTTAGCTTAGAAAAAGGTGTTAGAAAACCCAGACTTCCTGCTTGGGCAACCCAGCCACCTGATCCCTATCCCTTTACCCACTCTCTAGATGTTGGCAGGGATGCAGTGGCAGAGATACCAAAGTCCACTTGAGCATGTAAGCGTGTGGCTGTGTGGGTATGTGTATGTGTATTTTTGTAAACATGGGTGAGCATGCCCTTTTTTACTTAGCTTTGTTTATGCATTCGTCCATGCCTGCTTCCATCCGTGTATGTGCTTCTGTGATTTTTATATGTAAAGGGGTGTTTGTATTTATGCAAATGTGCTCGTGTGTGTTTCTGTGGTTGAATCTGGGGGTCCTTCTGTGTATGTCCTTGCGTGTGTGGGAGCTTCCTTGTATGTATACAGTTTCATTTATGAAAGTACATTTACATTTGTGTGTTGCAGAGGTGGTGGTAGTGTGTATATTCAAAATTGAGAGGTTGGCTGGGTGCGATGGCTCATTCCAATAATCTCAGCACTTTGGGGAGCCAAGGAGGGCAGACCACTTGAGGTCAGGAGTTTGAGACCAGCCTGGCCAACATGGCAAAACCCCGTGTCTACTAAAAATACAAAATTAGCCAGGCATGGTGGCAGGCACCTGTAATCCTAGCTACTCAGGAGGCTGAGGCAGGAGAATCACTTGAACCTGGGAGGCAAAAGCTGCAATGAGCTGAGATTGTGCCACCGCACTTCAGCCTTGGTGACAGACCAAGACTCCATCTCAAAAAAGAAAATTGGGCCGAGCCTGGCTTACGCCTGCAATCCAAGCATTTTGGGAGGCTGAGGCGTGTGGATCGCCTGAGGTCAGGAGTTTGAGACCAGCCTGGCCAACATGGAGATACTCCATCTCTACTAAAAATACAAAAAAAAAAAAAAAAAAAAAAAAAATTAGCTGGGTGTTTTGGTGGTTGTCTGTAATCCCAGCTACTCAGGAGGCCGAGGCAAGAGAATTGCTTAAACTCAGGTGTCGGAGGTTGCAGAGAGCCAAGATTGGACCATTGCACTCCAGCCTTGGCGACAGAGTGGAACTCTGTCTCAAAAAAATGAATAAATAAATAAAAACTAAAAAATTGAGAAGCTGACCAAAAGAAGGAATCGTTCACTTCAATCCAATATGGCCCACTGCCTTTGTAGCATAGCAAACTGTAACCTAGCAATATGTAAACAAATTGCGTGTATCTGTGTGTGCTGGCGTATTTCTGCTTGTGTGTTGGTGCATCTCCTAGCCCCTCTCTTTGGAAGGCTGAAGATGCTCAGGGTCTATGTCCAGTGTTCCCTCCATCTTCCCCCTCTGTCACAGCCACAGGTGGAAGTGACAGGAGAAACAGAAGGAGGGACAAGAGTCGCAGAACTGGCGAGTCTCAGAGGAAAAGGTGGTCAGTTGGAGGGAGACAGAAACTGCGACCTGGCAGGTGCAGCAATCAGGGCCTCTTGGTTTCTGATCATTCTAACTAGTGCTGAGGAGTTTCTTCCCTGCCTCTGACTATCTTCACACTGCAGGAAGTTTCTCTGGCTCTATCTCTCTCTAACTTTGTGTCTCTGCTTTTCCCCTGGAGACTCTTGAGCTCCAGGTGTATAGACACCGGGTCCAGTTTGATTGATGTCTGCTGGACTCCTGTATGTCTCTATCTTCACTGTGAGCCTGCACCCACATAGCCTCTGGCAGGGTCAGTCCCTATTTGCAAACTTTGACAGTGAATGTGTCCATATCTGCCTGTCTCATCCTATGCCTGACTTTTGACCACGAGGTCACATCTTTCTTGCAATGTTAAGCAAATCCTTTGCTGGATCCAGGACTCTGATCCCAGAAGTTTATTTGACCCAGGAGGAGTGGACAAACAGTCCTGATTGTTAAGAGGTGGAAGCTGTCCTTTTCTGACCCTGGAGAGATGCCAGCATGGACTTTTCTGACCTAAGGACCTGGGTCTTGTTGTGCTGTGTCATCTGGCACTAAGATTGGTTCCTCATTCCAGCCTGAAGGGGAAGCACCAATGGGGGAGGCATGAAGTGCTTAACACACAGTTACTCAGTCTTTTTACCCTTTTAGGGAGGTATTGTTGCCTCCCTATTACATAGACGGAGACAGTGAAGCTGTGACAGTTTGAGAGTCTTACCCAAGGTCATACAGTGGGTTAGGGCTACATCGTCCAATATGGTAGTCAGTTGCTGCATGTGGCCACTAATTAAGTACTTGAAATGTGGTCCAAATGCTGTTTACAATAGCAAAGATAGGGAATCAACAGATGAATGGTTAGATAAAATGTGGCATATATACACCATTGAATACTATTTAGCCGTAAAAAGGAATAAAATCATGTCTTTTATAGCAACATGGATACAGCTGGAGATCATCATCTTAAGTGAAACAATCAGGCACAGAAAGTCCATATCACACGTCCTATTCATAAGTGGGTGCAAAACGATGTGTACATGTGAACGTAGAGAATGGAATAATAGATAAACCGTCCAGTGCAATTTTGAATCAGAATGGTAAGAACAGCCATTCTTTACTTGCTCCCAATTTTAGAGGAAAACCATTAAGTCTTTCACCTTTAAATATGATGTCGGCTACAGATTTTTTTTGTAGATGCCTTTAGTCAGGGTGAGAAATTCTATTTATTTCTAGCTTGCTGATAATTTTTCATCAGGAATGAATGTTGGATTTTTATAAAATGTTTTTCATGTCTCTATTATAATGAATATATATATATATATATATACGCTTGTTAATATGCTGAGCTACCTTGATTATCAAACATTGATTATCAAACATTAAACCAATCTTGCATTCCTGGTTAAACCCACTTCCATCGTGTTTATCCCATGATGTAGTACACTTGTTTTATATTGTTAGATTTAATTTGCCAAAATCTTGTTTAGTATTTTTGCATCTATGTTCATGAGGGTATTGGTCTGTAGTTTCCTTTTTTGTAACATCTTTGTCTGGTTTTGAGACCAGTGCGATACTGGCCTCATAGAATTAGATGGAAAATATTACTTCCTGTTAATTTTCTGACTTTGTATAGAATAGATAATGCTTCTTTCATAAATGTTTGATAGAACTCACTAGTAAAGTCATATGGGCCTAGAGTTTTCTTTGTAGAAAAGTTTTTCTGTTGTTGTTATTTTTTGTGTGTGTGTGTTTTTATTACTTTTTTTTTATCTTGTAGAAAAGTTTTTAACTATGAGTTCAATTTTTAAAATAACTATATCGCTGTTCAGGTTATCTATTTCTCCCTTAGTGAGCTTTTGTGGTTTGTGTCTTCTGAGGAATTCATTCAAATCATCTACGTTGCCAAATTTTTTGCCATAGTTTTCATAATACTTCCTTATTATTATTTAAATATTTATAGAATCTATAATAGTTTCAACTCTCCTGATATTGGTAGAGCATTTCTTTTGTATTTTTTCTTTATCAATGTTATTTACCTTCACAGAGAATAAGCTTCTGGCTTCATTAATTTTCCCTGTCATTTCTTTGTTTTATATTTAATTGATTTCTTCTGTTATTTTTATCATTTTGTTTCTTTTACCACCTTTGGGGGTTATTTTCCTTCTTTTTTTTTTTTCAAGTGGAAGTTAATATCATTGATTTGAGATCTTTCTTCTTTTTAAAGAATGTTTAGTTACTATAAAGTTCCTCCGTGAGCTATCTGCACCCCACGTTTATTGCTGCATTATTCACACAGCCAAGATATGCAATCAGTCCAAGTGTCCACCAACAGATGAATGAATGGATAAATAAAATGTAGTATGCATGTACGTGTATGCACACACACACACACAATTCTGCCTTAAGAAAGAAGAAAATCCTGTCCTTTGCAACCCCAGGGGTGAACTTGGAGGATGTTACATTAAGTGAAATAAGTCAGGCACAGAAAGACATATACTGCGTGATCTCACTCATATGTGGAGTGTAAAAAAGTTTGACTCACAGAAGCAAAGATTAGAATAGGGGTTACCAGGAGTTGGAGAGGGTTAGGAGATGCTGATCAAAGGATACAAAATGTCAGTTAGGAGGAATAAGTACAGGAGATCTATTATATAAATGGTGACTATAGTTAATAACAATGTATCATATTAACTATAAATTAATTGAAAACCAATGACTTGAAAACTGCTAAGAGGTTTATGACTGCCACCTGGGGGTGAAGCAAGGCTCCACAGTCACTGAAAGCAACCCTGTCCTCCTCGGGAGGCCCTGCTGAGCATCTGCTGAGGACCTGGGATCACCCACTCCTGCCTACCTTAGCCACTGCCCACAAACCACTGAGGGACCTGAGGTCAGACCCACCTGGCCCAGATCCACCCCTCTAGTGCCCCAGCATGTCATACAGGGGGGCTAGGATCACCCTGCTCCATCCACCACCTTTGGCACTTGCACCAAAGTGTTCAGCACCTGAGTACTCCTCTCAGGGAGGAGATGGGTCCACCTAACATGCTGCTACCGCCATGGCTGCATGACGGATGGATAACGTACTCAGACACCAATATTCAGTGAAAGAGTGAGCCAGGGGCCAGGCCACTGACCAAAAGACTTGTAGCAGCCGCGGCAGCCCTGACTAGCTGGCCTCGCTGGCATTTATTCAGCACACATTAAATGATTATAAGTGGGAAGGGAGGAGGGAGGAGGAGTTGAGAAAAAAAAAAAGGATAAGTGGGAAAGGATTCTGCACATGCTAAACCAGACAATTTGTCACATGGTGCTTTGTAAGGCTGCGTGTACTGGTATGGAAACACTTATCGAACCCTAGATATCTTGCTAGATCAAGTTTCTAGAAGTTGTTCTCATTAGTTGCTCTGTTGGACTAAACTAAATGAAGTTGTTAATGCTATAGATTTGCTGGTATAACGTAGAAGAAATCCAAAGACCGAGGCCAGGTGTGGTGTCTCATGCCTGTAATCTCAGCACTTGGGGAGGCTGAGGTGGGCAGATCGTGTGAGGTCAGGAGTTCGAGGCCAGCCCGGCTAACATGGTGAAACCCCATCTCTACTAAAAATACAAAAATCAGCCGGGCGTGCCTGTGCATGTCTGTAATTCCGGCTACTCAGAATGCTGAGGCAGGAGAACCTCTTGAACCTGGCAGACGGAGGTTGCAGTGAGCCAGGATTGCACCTCTGCACTCCAGCCTGGGCGACAGAGCAAACAAACAATGACTGAGTATCTCCTAAGGAAACGTGCCTTTCACAATGACATTGAGAATTACACTGGCATCAAAAGCACCAGCATCTTTGAAAAGCCCTGTCATGGCTGGTATAGAGCTAAAGAATTCAGATGGCTAATATCAGCCATTGAAATGGGTTCCCTGATTTCAGTTGGAATGGCACATTCCAGGACAAAAGATAGGAAATTAAAGATTTGACACTTCACCAAAGAAGACACACACATGGCAAAAAGCACATGTAAAAATGCTCAATATCATAAGTAATTAGGGAAAGTCAAATGTAAGCCATAAGGAGATACCACCACACAGTCCAAATGATTGATCGTATCAAGCGTTGGCCAAGAGAGGGAGAAACCGGAACTCTCATGCACTGCTAGTGGGAATGTACAATGGTACAACCGTTTTTGGAAAACAGTATGACAGTTGCTCAAAAAACTAAACATACCTTTATGATCCAGCCCCTTCTCTCCTAGATATTTACTCAAGAGAAATGAAAATATGTGTTCATACAAACACTTGCGGCAGGGCAAGGTGGCTCATGCGTGTAATCCCAACACTTTGAGAAGATGAGGTGGGTGAATCACTTGAGCTCAAGAGACCAGCCTGGGGAACGTGGTGAAACCCTCATCTCTACAAAAATTTAAAAATTAGCCAGGCATGGTGGCACGCACCTGTAGTTCCAGCTACTGAGGAAGCTGAGGGAGGAGGATCACTTGAGCCTGGGAGGTCAAGGCTGCAGTGAGCTGTCATTGCACCACTGCACTCCTGCTGGGGTGAGAGAGCAAGACCCTGTCTCAAACAACAACAACAAAAACTTGTATACAAGTGTTCATAGAAGCTGCATTTTTAATAGCCAAATATTGGAAACTCCCCAGATATGCATCAATAGGTGAATGGATAAACAAATTGCGGTGGCTCGGCGTGGTGGCTCCCGTCTGTAATCCCAACAGTTTGGGAGGCCAAGGCGGGTGGATCACCTGAGGTCAGGAGTTCGAGACCAGCCTGGCAAACATGGTGAAACCCTTGTCTTTCCTAAAAATAAAAAAAAAATAGCCAGGCGTGGTGGTGCATGCCTGTAATCCCAGCTGCTCAGGAGGCTGGGTGGGGCAGGAGAATGGCTTGAACCTGGGAAACCAAGGTTGCAGTGAGCTGAGATTATGCCATTGTGCTCCAGCCTGGGCATCAGAGTGAGACTCTATCTCAAAAAAAAAAAACAAAAACCAAAAACAAATCGTGGTACATCCATGCAATGGAATACTACTCAGCAATAAAAAGGAATGCACTATTGATATTTACAGCAACTTGAATAAATCTCAGAACAATTATGTTGGGTGAGAGAAGACAGACTACTCCCCCAAAAAGGGAATATACTGTATAATTCCATTTACATAAGACTCAAGAAAGTACAAACTAATCTATAGCAATAGAGAACAGATCAGTGGTTGCTTGGAAAATAGGGATGGGAGTGTAAGTGGGACAGATTACAAGAAACGCAAGGAAATTTGGGGGAAATAATGGAAATGCTTATTTAAATATGAGCAGTGGATAGGTGTGGTGGCTCACACCTGTAATCCCAGCACTTTGGGAGGCCAAGGAGAGGATTGCTTGAGTCCAGAAGTTTGAGACCAGCCTGGGCAACATGGCAAAACCCTGTCTCAAAAATTAAAAAAAAAAAAACAAAAAAACTAGCCAGGCACAGTGGTACATGCCTGTAGTCCCAGCTACTTGGGAGGCTGAGGTGGGAAAATCTAAATAAATAAATAAATATGAGGCATTTGTTTTATGTCAACTCTACCTTGATAAAGTTTTCTTTTAGTGACTTTGGGAATATAACAACCACATGCACTCTCAGGGCTTTTTTGCATTCTGTTTTGAACAAAGTAACAAAAAATGACTTTTCTGAGATTATTGGAGAAGTATAAATACGGACTATTGGATGAAATTAAGGGATCGTTATTTTTGCTAGCTGGAATAATGGCATGATGGTAATGCTAAAATCTTTTTTTTTTTTTTTTTATACAGAATATTAAACTGTCACCCAGGCTAGAATGCAATGGAGTGATCTCTGCTCACTGCAACCTCTGCCTCCTGGGTTCTAGCAATTTTCCTGCCTCAGCCTCCCAAGTAGCTGGGATTACAGGCATGCGCTACCACACCCAGCTAATTTTTGTATTTTTAGTAGAGACAGGGGTTCACCATGTTGGCCAGGATAGTCTTGAACTCCTGACCTCAGGTGATCCACCTGCCTCGGCCTCCCAAAGTACTGGGCTTACAGGCGTGAGCTACTGTGCCCGGCCAGTAATGCTAAAATCTTTATCATTAAGCAATGCATACTGAGATATTTGTGGGGCAAATATCTGGGATTATTTAAAATGCTGAGGAAAGTAGGAATACATAAAATAAACGGAGGAAAATGCTGATAATTGGTGAAACTAGGTGGTAGGAGTTTATGGCATTCTTCTTCCTGCTTTTGTAGATATCTGAATGTCACTTTCATAATAAAGTTAGAAACAGGCTGGGCATGGTGGCTCACGCCTGTAATCCCAGCACTTTGGGAGGCCAAGGTGGGAGGATGGTGTGAGCCCAGGAGTTCGAGACCAGCCTGGCCAACATGACAAAACCCATCTCTACTAAAAATACAAAAATTAGCCAGGCATGGTGGCATGTGCCTGTAGTCCTAGCTACTTGGGAGGCTGAAGCACAAGAATTACTTGAACCTGGGAGGCAGATGTTGCAGTGAGCTGAGATTGCACCACTGCACTCCAGCCTGGGTGACAAAAGTGTGACTCTGTCTCAAAAAAAAAAAAAAAAAAAAAAAGATTAGACTCAAATAAAATAAAAAGAGTGACTCCTAGGTCTCTAACTCCAGCAATCAGAGTGTGGTAACACCATTCACCAAGATGACTGGGAGGTGAAGAGGTTCAGAGGAAATCAAGTTCTGCCTGGGCCACATTAAGTTTCACAGAGAACCCTGGGGCCAGGCAAGGTGGCTCACGCCTGTAATCTCAGCGCTTTGGGAGGCTGAGGTAGGCGGATCACCTGAGGCTAGGAGTTCAAGACCAGCCTGGCCAACATCGTGAAACCCGGTCTCTACTAAATATACAAAAATTAGCCAGGTATGGTGGCAGGTGCCTGTAATCTCAGCTACTTGGGGGCCTGAGGCAGGAGAATTGCTTGAATCCAGGAGGCGGAGAGTGAGCTGAGACAGTGCTACTGCACTCCACCCTTGGAGACAGAGCAGTCTCAAAAAAAAAAAAAAAAAGAACTCTGGACAAGTGACTTCCCTTCTCCAAGACTCATTTTCTTCATCTGTGTCCTGGAGATTCCAAACCCACTGTGTTGGGGTTTTAAGGAGGATTACGCGGCAATATAGAGAGAGCTTATAGCAGGAGTGAGAGGAATGAGGCTTAGCAAATATCCGTCCACTGCCATTACGGGATTCCTGAGTACAGACGTCCTATGACTGTAAAGCGATGTGGTGTTAGGGTTAGGATTAGGGGTGTTTATGTCTGCAATAACCACAGCTCTAACGTGCTCCTATTCCAAAATGTCAACACATCTTTGTTCTAAATTTCCATGCATAGCTAGCATGATCCTGGCACTCCAGGGGTTTCCCTGGCATTTATTTACCTGCAGAACGGGGTCTGAGAAATGCTCTGGTTCAGAAATGTCAACAGAGCCGTATCCTTCATCCTTCTCCTGCGAAGGACTTGTTTGGTGACCCTGTGCAAAGGCACTTCCCATTTCTAGATCTCAGATCCTCAAAATCATCACTGAAGGAGTCTCAGCTCCAATATGCCAACGAGTCTCAATACTAAGACCCAATGGTTCTAAGATGTCTAAGTCTATCAAACGTTGCAGTAAAGGGGTTCAGGGTCTAAGATTCTCAGCCATCACATTGGGTCCTGGTCTGTGCCAGGGGTCCCCAAGAACACCCTCAAGGTTGAACGATTTGCTAGAGGGACTCACCTCTGAAAACTTATTATACTCACATTTATTACAGTAAAAAAATACAGATTAAAAATGAGCAAAGCAAAAAAATAAAAAAAAGAAAAATCAGCGAAGGAGCCAGGTGCAGTGGCTGATGCCTGTAATCCCAGCATTTTGGGAGGCTGAGGCGGGTGGATCACCTGAGGTCAGGAGTTGGAGACCAGCCTGGCCGACATGGCAAAATTCCATCTCTACTAAAAATTAAAACATGAGCTGGGCATGGTGGGAGGTACCTGTAATCCCAGCTACTTGGCAGGCTGAGGCAGGAAAATGGCTTGAACCCAGGAGGCGGAGGTTGCAGTGAGCCGAGATCGCACCACTGCACTCCAGCCTGGGTGACAAGAGCGAGACTTCATCTCAAAAAAAAAATTAGCTGGGCACAGTGGTGCACAGCTGTAGTCCCAGCTACTCAGGAGGCTGAGGCAGGAGAATCACTTGAACCCGGGAGGCAGAGGTTGCAGTGAGCCCAGATGGTGCCCCTGCACTCCAGCCTGGGCAACAGAGCAAAACTCTGTCTCAAAAAAAAAAAAAAAATCCGCAAAGGAAAAAGACTCCCAGGGCGGAGTCTGAGAGAGACCCCACGAGCTTCCACCAACTTTCTTTCAGTGGAGTCGTGTGGACAGGGCTTTATTCCCCAGCAAGAAGATGTGACAAGTATGGAGCACTTCCGACCAGGGAAGCTCACCCACGCTTTGGTGTACAAGGTGTTCATGGGGGTCAGTTACATAGACATAGAGCACCCAAGTGACTAACTCCTCAATCTCCAGCCCGCAGAGGTCAAACTAATACAGTGTTACCCAGAGCCACAGGCACGCAAACGCAGTCACTTACTATGAGTCATGTCATTAGCATAGACACGCCCAGATGTATACAGATACTGTTATCAGGCAGGATATTCCGAGGGCTTCGAGTGTTAAGGTGCTGAACAAGGGCCAGTGTTTTTCTTTGGAATGTTCAAGGCTTAAGAACCCATGCCTGGAGAGTTAAGGCTTTACTGCACATGGCCCTACTTCTGCCAATGAACTGAAGCTTACCTAGCATCTTAATAAAGAACAATAAATTTGTTTGGGAGGTGGAGGCAGGAGAATCGCTTGTACCCAGGAGACAGAGGTTGCAGTGAGCCAAGATCGTACCACTGCACTCCAGCCTGGGCAACAGAGTTAGATTCAGTCTCAAAAAAAACAAAAATAATAACTTTGTAGAGAATGACAAGATACAGGAAAAGAATTTTGGAACTTTGAGCTTCCGGGGACAGCAAATTGTGGGAAGGTAAATATACGTGCAATTAATGGAAGATAAGGACCGGTTAGTAAGGGTTTTTTTGTTTGTTTGTTTTATTTTATTTTTTAGAGACGGGGTCTCGCTATGTTGCCCAGGCTGGAGTATAGTGGCTATTCACAAGCAGGATCCCACCACTGTACTCCAGCCTGGGCGACAAGAGAGAGACGCCATCTCAAAAAAAAAAAAAAAAAAGAAAAGAAATAGTGATAAACTAAACAGAACAACTGTGAGAGGGGAAGAAAATTACTAAAGAGAGTTGTCCCCAAAGGTATCCCAGAGTCTGGTTCTTGGAGGAATTCTATACAAGACTGAGGTCCCTAAATCTCCTAGATCCAGGCATGGTAGGCTGAATAATGCCACCCCCTCACCAGCCCCAAAGATGTCCACACCCTAATGCCCAGAACCTGTGTGAATATGTTCCCTGACATGATAAACGAAGTTTTGCAGAAGTGATTGAAGACCTTGAGATGGGGCCGGACATGGTGGCTTACACCTGTAATCCAAGCACTTTGGAGGCCAAGGCGGGCAGATCACCTGAGGTCAGGAGTTCAAGACCAGCCTGACCAACATGGTGAAACCCCATCTTAAAAAAAAAAAAAAGACCTTGAGATGAAAGGGTCTTTCTTGATTAGCCAGTGGACCCAAGGTAATCACAAGCACGCTTCTAACAAGAGAGCAGAAAGGTCACAGTCAGGTTGGGCGCAATGGTTCATGCCTGTAATCCCAGCAGTTTGGGAGGCCAAGGTGGGCAGATCACCTGAGGTCAGCCTGGCAAACATGGCAAAACCCTATCTGTACTAAAAATATACAAATTAGCTGGCATGCTGAAGTGTGCCTGTAGTCCCAGCTACTTGGGCAGCTGAGGCACGAGAATTGCTTGAATCCAGGAGGTGGCAGTTGCAGTGAGCCGAGATTGTGCCATTGCGTTCCAGTCTGGGCGACAGAGCATGACTCCATCTCAGGAAAAAAAAAAAAAAGGCTGGGTGCAGTGGCTTACACCTGTAATCCCAGCACTTTGGGGGGTCAAGGCAGGTGGATCACCTGAGGTCAGGAGTTCAAGACCAGCCTGACCAATATGGTGAGACTCCGTCTCTACTAAAATTACAAAAAGTAGGCCAGGCGTGGTGGTTCACACCTGTAATCCCAGCACTTTGGGAGGCTGAGGCGGGTGGATCACATGAGGTCAGGAGTTCGAGACCAGCCTGACCAACATGGAGGAACCCCATCCCTACTAAAAATACAGAATTAGCCAGGCATGGTGGCACTCACCTGTAGTCCCAGCTACTCGGAATGCTGAGGCAGGAGAATCGCTTGAAACTGGGAGGCAGAGGTTGCAGTGAGCCAAGATCGCACCATTGCACTCCAGCCTGGGCAACAAGAGCAAAACCCCCTCTCAAAAGGAAAAGGAAAAGGAAAGGAAAATAATACACTAGAGTATCAAGTTTCTCTGAAATGGAATGAAACGAAGGCCCCATACCTAAATGTTCCACAGCCTCGGCCTCCTCCCTTCTGTGCCCCTGCAGTGGCTTTTATGTGGCAACAAGAGTTAGAGAATCACTCCGGCCTAAACAGCTCAGACTCCCCCATCATACTGTATATTATCTTTTTCTTGGTCTTTGCCTGGGCTTTCCCTGCTCCTTCTGTGGCTAGAGCTAGGGTCCATTCCTGGTCCAGGGTTAAGATTCGTTCCAAGGCCTGGATCAGCAGTCGGTCTGTACCTGTGGTCAGGACACAGACTAATAACTTTTACTTTCCTGGAATGTCTACGGATCCTGTGACATTGTCCAGCCCAGGCTCCTTCAGGCACTGGAGGAGAATGCAAAGTGCTGGAGCTTCTGCTTTAGGCTTTCCTGAGGTCATCTCAGCCATACCCGTGTCTCCTAGAGAAACTTCCCAAGAGATTAAGGGACTCATTCAACTTGGCACATAGCTTGGTTGTCTTAGGTATTTCTTTCTTTTTTTTTTTTTAAGATGAGGTTTCACCGTGTTGCCCAGGCTGGTCTTCAACTCCTGACCTCAGGTGATCCACCCACCTCGGCCCCCCAAAGTGCTAGGATTACAGGCGTGTGCCACCGCACCCGGCCGGGTATTTCTTTATCTTCAAAATAAATTGTGCCAAGTCCTAGGTATCAGAATGTCAACAGGGAGAGGTTCCCACCCATGCCTCCCATTTCCCTCTCACCTTGCACCTGTTGGGCGGATGACTTTGTGCAAGTCACTTCCTGACTGCCCTAAACCCCCTTTTGTAAAACAAAGGTGACAGGGCCTGGCGCAGTGGCTCATTCCTGTCATCCCAGCACTTTGGGAGGCTGAGGTGGGCAGATCACCAAGTCAAGAGATCGAGATCAGCCTGGCCAAATATGGTGAAACCTCGTCTTTACTACAAATACAAGAAATTAGCCAGGCCTGTATTTTTAGATGAAAGCAACAATTAGCAGCTGAAATTTTAAAGTAGCACTTAAAACTGTCAAACATTAAACTCTTCAAAATAAATCTAACAAACGATATGCAAAAATACCACAGAGAGAAACAAGTAAATATTGAGATAAACTAAAGAAGACTTAAATACCAGCCTGGCCAACATGGTGAAACCCCGTCTCTACTAAAAACACAAAAATTAGCTGGGTGTGGTGGTGCACACCTATAATCTACTCGGGAGATTACAGGCGGTGCGCACCTGTAAAGCTACTCGGGAGGCTGAGGCAGGAGAATTGCTCGAACCCAGGAGGTGGAGGTTGCAGTGAGCCAAGATCGTGCCACTGCACTCCAGCCTGGGCAACAGAGCAAGATTCTGTCTCAAAAAAAATAATAATAATAAAGAAGAAGACTGAAATAAATGAAAAATATTCCAGGCCCTTGAATTGACCAACTTAATATTTTAAATGTTAGTTCCCCCAAAATTGATCTATGGATTCAATATAAACCAAATCAAGATCCCAACTTTTGTGGAATTTGATAAACTCATTCTGTAATACGTATGGAAAGGCAAAACATCAAGCAGAGTGGAGACATTCCTAAATAAGAACAAGATGGTGACCAAGCATGGCAGCTAACACCTGTAATTCCAGCACTTTGGGAGGCCGAGGTGGGTGGATCACGAGGTCAGGAGTTCAAGACCAGCCTGGCCAACACGGTGAAACCAATCTCTACTAAAAATACAAAACTTAGCCAAGTGTGGTGGCACACACCCATAGTCCCGGCTACTTGGGAGGCTGAGGCAGGAGAATCACCTGAACCCAGGAGGCGGAGGTTGCAGTGAGCCGAGACCATACCATTGTACTCCAGCCTGGGTGACAGAGTAAGACTCTGTCTCAAAAAAAAAAGAAAAAGAAAAAAAGAAAACACAAACAAACAAACAAAAACTAAATAAGAGGACTTACTCTATCTGACACCAAACTTACTAAGAGCTATGGAAATGAGGACAGTGTAGAACTACCCAAACATGAACAGAGTCCAATGGAAGACATTAGTCAGGCCAAAATAAGAACCCACCTTTGGTTGATGCCAGAGATGGTGTTACAGAACCAAGGGGAAAGGGTGGTCTTTATCATAACGAGATTGAGACAATCGAATACCTTTATGAAGAAAAGGGAAGTCCGACACCTACCTGACATCACATCAAATATTAATTCCAGATGGATCATAGATCTCAATGTGAAAAGCTAAACAACAAAAGCTTTAATAGATAATCTAGAAATGTATCTTTATGTCCCCAAGAGAGAAAAAGTGTTCTTAAAAATGACACAAGGCAGGGTGAGGTGGCTCACACCTGTAATCCCAACACTTTGGGAGGCTGAGGTGGGTGGATCACCTGAGGTCAGGAGTTCGAGACCAGCCTGGCCAACATGGAGAAAACTCATCTTTACTAAAAATACAAAAATTAGCTGGGTGTGGTGGTGGGCACCCGTCATCCCAGCTACTCAGGAGGCTGAGGCAGGAGAATCACTTCAACCTGGGAAGCAGACGTTGCAGTGAGCCGAGATGGCGCCATTGCAGTCTAGCCTGGGAGACAAGGGCAAAACTCCATCTCAAAAAAAAAAAAAAAAAAAAAAGACACAAAAAGGGCCAGGCGAAGTGGCTGACGCCTGTAATCCCAGCTTTAGGAGAACAATAGTCATGGCCAAAGTGGCCTATGATGGACAGCTGGGGGTGGGACTGAAATAGCAACCAGAGAGTAGTGGGTTGAAGGGAGAAAGGGAATTTTTTGTTTGTAATCTTTGAAATTTTATTTTTCTCTTTCCTTTTTTGGAGACAAGGACTTGCTCTGTTGCCCAGGCTGGAAGGCCATGGTGCAGTCATAGCTCACTGCAGCCTTGAACTCGAGCGATCCTCCCACCTCAGCCTCCCAAACAGCTGGAACTACAGGCATCTCCCACCACATCCAGCTAATTTTTTAAGTTTTTGTAGAGATGGGGGCCTCGCTATGTTGCCCAGCCTGGTCTCGAACTCCTGAGTTCAAACGATCTTTCCGCCTTGTCCTCCCAAAGCTCTGAGCCACTGAGCCTGGCTGAAATTTGTAATCAACCCATAATCATCTATTACTTGTGTAACTGAATTCCTATGAAAAGCATAATAAAGTGGAGATCATAAAGGTGCCGACTTCAGGGCTGTTGTAAGATTTAGGTGCCACACCTGGCACAGAACAAGCATGGAGAACAGGAGGGCAGTGAACGCGAGCTGGCACACATTGGCTACGTGCCGGGATTCGCCTACACGCTGTGCAGGTATTCATCATACGATCCCCATAATCCTCTGAGGACTGTACTCACTTATCATCCCTGACCAGCTGATGAGGAGTTCAGTCATCCGCCCAAGATCACATATCCCAAGCCAGCGCAAGACTGGAACCCAGGGAGGAGAGGAGGAGAAGGAGGAGGAAGGGGAGGAGGAGGAAGGGGAGGAGGAGGAAGAAGAGGAAGAGGAAAAGAGGAAGAATGATTGTCTGTCTCTCTCTCACTGGTTCTCCACGCACCCCTCACCTCCAGGGTTTTCAGTCTGTCTCTGGACCATCCTCCTCCTCTCCCCCCACCCCACCCTCCAAAAGCCCAAAGGGGTGACTTGTAGGCTGGGGGCACCCCCTGGGCATGTACACCTGGTGCAGCAAGTCAGGGCTGTCCGGGGTGGAGGCAGATAAGCGTGTGGTAGTGGTTTGGGTCCCACTGAGAGATGGAGAGGTGAACCTCAGAGTAGAGTGCACTCATTCATTTCTTCATCATCAAAGCCCAGAGGCACCACTCTTTTCTGGGAGTGCTAGTGGGTAGGCATGGAGCAAAACAATGCCCCCAGAGGAAGAGAGCAGTGGGAGAAGGAGAGAAGGAGCATCCCAGAGCCACAGACACTTAGGGGCTGTGTGACTCCGGGTAGGTGATCTAAGGTCCTTGATCCTCAGTTTCCTCATCTGAAGATGGAGATGATATATTAGTCTCTCCCTCAGAGAATTAATGGAGGAGAGGTACAGTTACAAGCCTCATTTACAGATGAGGAAAACTGAGATTGGACCACTTGACCAAAGTCACGTCAAAAATGCAGTGGGGCGCTCCTGCAGCACGACTCCCTTATCAAGAAATCCTCTGCCGAGGAGGATGGACTCAGGGAGAAAGAACAGGCTGTCATTCCCGTGGTTTGGCATGGACATTGGTGAAACGCTGGTTACATCGGTCTACTTTGAGACCAGGCGTGGTGGCTCATGCTTGTAATCCTAGCACTTTGGGAGGCCAAGGCAGACAGATCATCTGAGGTCAGGAGTTCAAGACCAGCCTAGCCAACATGGTGAAACCCCATCTCTACTAAAAATAGAAAAATTGGCCAGGCGTGACGGCTCACACCTAGCTGAGGTGGCTGGATCACGAGGTCAGGAGTTTGAGACCAGCCTGGCCAACATGGCGAAACCCTGTCTCTATTAAAAATACAAAAAATTAGCTGGGCCTGGTGGCAGGCTCCTGTAATCCCAGCTACTCAGGAGGCTGAGGCAGGAGAATCTCTTGAACCCAGGAGGTGGAGGTTGCAGTGAGCCAAGATTGCACCACTGCACTCCAGCCTGGGCAACAGAGCAAGATTCTGTGTCAAAAAAGAAAAGAAAAAAAGAGGCAGTGGTGTCGGCAGGGCAAAGAGTTGAATTCCAGTAACTCTGGTTACCCCCTGTTTCCAAAACAGAGGTTCCAGCCCCCAGACCTCAAGCTTGGGCCTCCACGCTCCTCTCCATCCCATCCCCCAAACATGTCGCTGCTAAACTGTTAAGCTCCAGTTCTTGCCTATCTTTTCCTGGGGTTACCCACCACCCCTTTTCCACTCCCCTGTCTCCACTAACCGGCCGATCCACATATTTTCATCAGCTAAATAGCTCTCAAGCTGTGAGCAAGAAGCCAGTTGTTGAGACAGGTACATTTCATCCCATGGAATGATCTCGTGGCGGTGTGAGGCACAGGCACACAGGCCTAGGGAAGGCAGACAAGCCCTGTCCCTCCACTCGCCCTACTTTGGGCTAGGAGGGGAAAACAGTGTCAGACAAAGAATCTTAGATGCCCGCTGTTTTCGAGATCCTCTGGCTGCAGAGGGGAGGGTGGAGTGGAGCCAAGCCTGGAGGCCTGGGACTCTGAAAGGAGAATGGGTGGGGTCGAGATGGGAGGGGAAAGAGCCAGAATGTGGGGAGCACAGAAGGGGGCAGATCAAAGCCTAATGCTAGTGCAGAAGAAACCAGAACCCGTGACTCAGACATTTGAAATGAGGAAATTCTCAACCTAGAGATAGATGCAGAACTGATTCTAAGAGGAAAAGATTAGAAACAACCTGGAGATCTGATCAGATGGAAGAAGAAATGGATGGACAGGGTGCCAAAGCCTTCTCTGAAACACCTCCCAGGAGTTAAAATCAGCAATCCAGAGCCCTATGTGCATAAGGTTTTTAAGCATGCAAAAGAATGTTTTCCCAGGCCGGGCATGGTGGCTCACACCTGTAATCCTAGCATGCTTATAGAGGCAGAGGCACGTGGATCACTTGAGGTCGGAAGTTCGAGAGCAGCCTGACCAACACGGTGAAATCCCGTCTCTACTAAAAATACAAACATTAGCTGGGTGTGGTTGTGCGTGCCTGTAGTCTCAGCTACTTGGGAGACTGAGGCAGGAGAATCACTTGAACCCTGGAGGTGGAGGTTGCAGTGAGTCAAGATCATGCCACTGCACTCCAGCCTGGGCGACAGAGCAAGACTCCAGCTCAAAAAAAAAAAAAAAAAAAAAATTTTGGCCAGGTGCAGTGTAATCCCAGCACTTTGGGAGGCCGAGGTGGGTGGGACACCTAAGGTCAAGAGTTCGAGACCAACCTGGCCAAAATGGTGAAACCCTGCCCCTACTAAAACTATAAAATTACTTGAACCCGGGAGGCGGAGGTTGCAGTGAACTGAGATAACGCTATAGCACTCCAGGCTGGGCGACAGAGGGAGACTCTGGAAAAAAAAAAAGAAGCCAAGGCAAAATTAATATAAGTAGAGAGTTTATTTGGGCCAAGCTTGAGGGTTGCAACTCAGAAGCATAGATTCAAGTTGCCCTGAATATGCATTCTGATTTAGCAGTACTGGCAAGTGGATGCATTTTTTTTTTTTTTTTTTTTTTGGTCTGAGACAGGGTCTCGCTCTGTTACCCAGGCTAGAGTGTAGCAGCAAGATCATAGCTCACCACAGCCTCAAACTCGTGGGATTAAACGATCCTCTCGCCTCAGCCTACACATGGAATATATAGATATTTTTTTGAGATGGAGTCTCAGTCTGTTCTCCAGGTTAGAGTGCAATGGCACGATCTCCGATCACCAACCTCCGCCTCGCTGCAACCTCCGCTGCGCTGCAACCTCCTCCGCGCTGCAACCTCTGCCTCCCAGGTTGAAGTGATTCTCTTGCCTCAGCCTCCCAAGTAGCTGGGATTACAGATGTGTGCCACCATGCCTGTCTAGTTTTTGTATTTTTAATAGAGACGTGGTTTCACCATGTCCACCAGGTTGGTCTCCAACTTCTGACCTCAGGTGATCTGCCCACCACAACCTCCCAAAGTGCTGGGATTGACAGGTGTGAGCCACTGCGCCCAGCGAGCAAGTGGTTTTTTTTTTTTTTTTTTTTTTTTTGAGACAGAGTCTCGATCTGTTGCCAGGCTGGAGTGCAATGGCATGATCTCAGCTCATCTCAACCTCCGCCTCCTGGGTTTAAGCAATTCTCCTGCCTGAGCCTCCCGAATAGCTGGGACTACAGGCACACATCACCACACCCAGCTAATTTTTGTATCTTTAGTAGAGACGGGGTTTCACCATGTTGGCCAGGATGGTCTTGAATTTTTGACCTCGTGATCCGCCTGCCTCAGGGCCTCCCAAAGTTCTGGGATTACAGGTGTGAGCCACCACGCCCAGCCACAAGTGGATTTTTAAAGGCCGAAAAAAAGGAGGACAGGAAGTGGGGCTGATACACGTGGATCGCTTGAGCCCATGATTTTGAGAGCAGATGGGGCAACACGGTGAAATCTCGCCTCTACAAAAAAAAGTACAAACATTAGGCAGGCATGGTGGTGCACGCCTGTGGTTCCAGCTACTCGGGAAGCTGAGGAGGGAGGATAACCTGGGCATGGGAGGTTGAGGCTGCAGTGAGCTGTGAACCTGCCACTGCACTCCAGTCTGGGCTACGGAATAAGACCCTGTCTCAGAAAAACTCAAGGACTCCCCGCCCTCCCCCTCAAAAAAAATGTTGCTTGTCAGGAATTCTTATTGGTTTACAAAAATGTCATTGATTATTAATTGGCTATACATTGTTAAGCTATAGGGTGTGGCTAATAGTGTCCAGTGTGGCATTATTAGATTAATTTATGGCTGCCTGTGGCAATAGCAAGCCGTTTAAAGACATGAATACATAGCTCAAAGTGAGGTGGAGGACGTGACTGCAGTCTCATTTTTTTTTTTTTTTTTTTTTGAGACGGAGTCTTGCTCTGTCACCAGGCTGGAGTGCAGTGGCACAATCTCAGCACACTGCAATCTCCACCTCCTGAGTTCAAGCGATTCTTCCACCTTAGCCTCCCGAGTAGCTGGGACTACAGGCGCACGCCACCATGCCTGGCTAATTTTTTTTGTCTTTTTAGTAGAGATGGGGTTTCACTGCAGTCTCATTTTAATGTCTCTCTGGGCCTGGTAATTAAAAGGACTTTAATCCCTCATATAATATTTTTTTTTTTTTTTTTTGGAGACGAAGTTTTGCTCTGTCACCCAGGCTAGAGTGCAGTGGCGCAGTCTCAGCTCACTGCAACCTCTGCCTCATGGGCTTAAGCAATTCTCCTGCCTCAGCCTCCTGAGTAGCTGGGACTACAGACACATGCCACCATCCCCGGGGAAATTTTTGTATTTTTAGTAAACACAGGATTTCACCATGTTGGCCAGGCTGGTCTCGAACTCCTGACCTCAGGTGATCTGCCCGCCTTGGCATCCCAAAGTGCTGGGATTACAGGTGTGAGCCAGCACGCTTGGCTACAAAACCCTGTGTTAAAGAAAAATAAAGAAGTGGGCCAGGCTCAGTGGCTCATGCCTGTAATACCAGCACTTTGCAAGGCTGAGGAGGGCAGATCACTTGAGGTCAGGAGTTCGAGACCAGCCTGGCCAACATGGTGAAACCCCATCTCTACTAAAAATACAAAAATTAGCCATGGTGGTGGGCGCCTGTAATCCCAGCGCTTTGGGAGGCTGAGGTGGGCAGATCACCTGAGGTCAGGAGTTCGAGACCAGCATGGCCAACATGGTGAAACCCTGTCTCTACTAAAAATACAAAATAAGTAGTCAGGTGTGCTGGTGGGCACCTGTAATCGCAGCTACTTGGGAGGCTGAGGCAGGAGAATTGCTTGAACCCAGGAGGCAGCGGTTGGAGTGAGCTGAGATCAAGCTATTGAACTCTAGCATGGGTGACGAAGTAAGACCCTGTCTTAAAAAAAAAAAGAAAAGAAAAGAAAAGAAAAATAACTAAGCATTAATCATTGCTTCACTTTGGTCCACTTCCTTGTTGCTAAAAGCCACGTAGCTCTAGATACTGACTATTTGCACGCCCTCTGTTCCTATCCATAGGATTTCTGACTTTAGGGTCCTGAGACCATTTAAAAATTCATTTGTAAACTGAGCGTGATGGCTCACATCTGTAATCCCAGCACTTTGGGAGGCTGAGACGGGCTGATCACCTGAGGTTGGGAGTTCAAGAACAGCCTGACCAACAGGGAGAAACCCCATCTCTACTAAAAATACAAAATTAGCCAGGCGTGGTGGCACATGCCTGTAATCCCAGCTACTTGGGAGGCTGAGACAGGAGAATTGCTTGATCCCAGGAGGCGGAGGTGGTGGTGAGCCGAGATTATGTTATTGCACTCCAGTCTGGGTGAAAAGAGCAAAACTCAGTTTCAAAAAACAAAACAAAACAAAACAGAAATTAGCTAGGTGTGGTGGCACATGCCTGTAATCCCAGATACTTGGGAGGCTGAAGCAGGAGAATCACTTTAACCTGGGAGACAGAGGTTGCGGTGAGCTGAGATTGAACCATTGCACTCTGGCCTGGGCAACAAGAGCAAAACTCCATCTCAAAAAAAAAAAAAATTTGTATCCCCTTTGTTCCTATAGACAGCATCTCGGACCTTAGAATCATGATGTTTTTGTTTAAGAATCACATCAGACGTTTTTTGGACCCCAATCCCAGCAATCGGTTTAAAGACTCCCTACAGAGGATGGGGATCAGCAAGAGAATATAACTTCTGGCCGGGGATGGTGGCTCAAGCCTGTAATCCCCGCACTTTGGGAGGCCAAGGCGGGCAGATCACCTGAGGTCAGGAGTTCAAGACCAGCCTGACCAACATGGTAAAACCCCATCTTAAAAAAAAAGAAAAAAAAAAAAGAGAGAATATAACTTCTTCCTCTCTCTGTCCCATGACTTCACTCTGCACTAATCAATGATCTCCACCCTTCAGCCCACTCCAAAACCCTTGAAAACCCTAGCCCCAAACTCTTAGGGGAGATGGAGATGAGATTTCTTCCCATCTTCTTATCCCAGAGTAGCTGGGATTACAGGCACGCGCCACCATACCCTACAATTAAACCTCTTTCTCTGCTGCAAACCAATTATAACTGTAATAGGCTCTTTGCCCAGTGCACACAGCAAATCAACATACGGAGTCACTGGGTTGCAGGAGAGAAGAGGTTTCATGTAGGGTCGCCAAAAGAGACGATGGGTTGAAGAATGCAGGGTGAAGTCACGGGACTGGGAGATGAAGAAGCTATATTCTCGTGCTGATCCTATTCCTTAGTGGGTGGTGGCCTTCACTTTGGTTGCTGGAATTCCAGGTCTGAAAAGTGTCTTCATCTTCTTCATTTTTTGAGATTGAATCTTGCTCTGTCACCTAGCCTGGAGAGCAGTGGCACGATCTTGGCTCACTGCAACCTCTGCCTCCCGGATTCACTTGATTCTCCTGCCTCAGCCTCCTGAGTAGCTGGAATTACAGCCTCCCAGAGTGCTGGGATTACAGGCATGAGCCGACACACCCAGCCAGAATCTTTAAACTCTTAAGAACATTTAAGTTTTTTAATCTATAGAATGTTGCAATCTTGGTCATCTTTAAACATTAGACTCAATCTTTATAGTCTTGCCTTTTTTTTGACACTGAGTCTTGCTTTGTCACCCAGGCTGGAGTGCAGTGGCACAATCTTGGCTCACTGCAACCTCCACCTCCTGGGTTCAAGTGATTCTCCTGCCTCAGCCACCTGAGCAGCTGAGACTACAGGCATGTGCCACCACGCCAGGTTAATTTTGGTATTTTCAATACAGATGGGATTTTACCATGTTGTCCAGGCTGGTCTCAAACTCCTAACCTCAGCTGATCCACCAGCTTTGGCCACTGTGCCTGGTCAACAGTCTTGCTTTTTTTATTCTAGGCTAGAGACCTTTCTCTCAAGAACAAAACTAGAATGCTCCCTGGAGTTTGTACTGATCCCTCTTCCCTCCCACTGTAGATTAGTTGTTTTTGTTGGGTTGTTGGTGTTTTGAGACGGAGTTTTGCTGGTGTCGCCCAGGCTGGAATGCAATGGCACGATCTCGGCTCACGGCAACCTCCACCTCCCAGGTGTAAGCAATTCTCCTGCCTCAGCCTCCTGAGTATCTGGGACTACAGGCATGCACCACCACACCTGGCTAATTTTGTATTTTTAGTAGAGATGGGGGTTTCTTCATGTTGATTAGGCTGGTCTCGAACTCCCAACCTCAGGTGATCCGCCCGCCTCGGCCTCCCAAAGTGCCAGGATTACAGGTGTAAGCCACCACACCGGCCTTAGATTAGTTTCCTCCTTGCATTTAAAAAGACCTTTCTGGCTGCCATCCAGTGAGTGAATTGTGGAGGAGGGGGAGAAGGAGACAGGAAGCAGGTACCTCAGTGGGGAGGCTACTGCAAAATCCAGGCAAGCAATGACAGTAACTTGGATCAGGGCTGGTGTCAGCTGGATCGGGGTGGTGGGGAAAGGAGGAAATGGATAAATTTGGGATGTATATGGAGGTAGAGCCAGCAGGATTTGCTGGCAAATTGGGTTTAAAGTCAAAGGGAGAAATCAAGGTTAACTCTGTCAAATAAAAACAGATGTGGTCTCAGGCGAGGAGAGACTTTATGCAAAAAGATGACTGCAATGGGGGAAAGACGGCTGCAAAGACGCGAACAAGACCAGAATCTGATAACCCAGAAGGATGTGTTGTCTACTGAAACTAATATTTTTCCCTCCCCCTATATTTTGTTGTAATCAGCAAGTGAAAAGATGGTGATAAGTTTTTTTTTTTTTAAGAGACGGAGTCTTGCTCTGTTTCCCAGGCTGGAGTGCAGTGGTGCAATCCAGGCTCACCGCCAACATCCGCCTCATGGGTTCTAACAATTCTTCTGCCTTAGCCTCTCGAGTAGCTGGGACTACAGGCACATGCTGCTACGCCCAGCTAATTTTTTGTATTTTAATAGAGACGGGGTTTCACCGTGCGGCCCAGTCTGTTCTTGAACTCCTGAGCTCAGGCAGTCCACTCGCCTTTGCCTCCCAAAGTGCTAGGATTACAGGTGTGAGCCACCGAGACTGGCAAGTGATACCTTCTTCTTCTTTTTTTTTTTTTTTTTTTCTGAGATGGAGTTTTGCTCTTGTTGCCCAGGCTGAAGTGCAATGGCGAGATCCTGGCTTGCTGCAACCTCTGCCTCCAGGGTTCAAGCAATTCTCCTGCCTCAGCCTCCTGAGTAGCTGGGATTACAGGCATGCACCATCATGCCCAGCTAATTTTGTATTATCACAGGCCACCACATCTAGCCAGTGATATCTTAAGGAAGGAGATGAGAGAAATTATTCCCAGGTGGGGTGGGAAGCTGGTAGAGCCCATTTTGCAGGAGGTGGGGGAATCAGGAGTTCTTTTGGATCCATGAAATTTGAGATGTCTGTTAGTTCTCGCGGGGGTAGAACAGAGTTAGCAGAGGCTCAAGGTTGGATTTGGGACCTCCTAAAAACATTACAGGGGTCAGGCACAGTGACTCACGCCTGTAATCCCAGCACTTTGAGAGGCTGAGGCGGGCAAATCACGAGGTCAGGAGTTCGAGACTAGCCTGGCCAACATGGTGAAACCCCGTCTCTACTAAAAATACAAAAAATTAGCTGGATGTGGTGGTAGGCGCCTGTAATCCTAGCTACTCAGGAGGCTGAGGCAGGAGAATCTCTTGAACCTAGGAGGCAGAGGTTGCAGTAAACCAAGATTGCGCCACTGCACTGCAGCCTAGGTGACAATGCGAGGCTCCGTCTCAAACAAACAAACAAACAAACAAAAACCTTTCAGAACACCGGGCATGGTGGCTCATGCCTGTAATCTCAGCACTTTGGGAGGCCGAGGTGGGCAGATCACCTGAGATCAGGAGTTTGAGACCAGCCTAACATTGTGAAATCCCGTCTCTACTAAAAATACAAAACAGCCGGCCGGGCGTGGTGGCTCACGCCTGTAATCTAAGCACTTTGGAGGCCAAGGCGGGCAAATCACCTGAGGTTGGGAGTTCAAGACCAGCCTGACCAACATGGTGAAACCCCGTCTTTAAAAAATAAATAAATGAATAAATACAAAACAGCCGAGCATAGTGGCGGGTGCCTGTAATCCCAGCTACTCGGGAGGCTGAGGCAGGAGAATTGCTTGAACCTAGGAGGCAGAGGTTGCAGTGAGCCAAGATTGCACCACTGCACTCCAGCCCAGGGACAGAGCAAGATGCTGTCTCAAAAAAAAAAGAAAAGAAAAGAAAGAAAAAGAAAAAGAAACCTTCCAGAACAAGGCAAAGGAGGAACTGAGAACTTCATAGCAAGAGCATGTGAGCCTCCCCACCCCTCCTTCTTTGGCTTCAGGGCACACCCCTGGGGTGTCAGAGGCTAGAATCAGTACTAGAATCAGTGCTAGAGGAGATGGCAGTCAAAGATTCCCCATACTCCAGGGAGCACTCTGGTTATGCTCTGAGAGAAAGGGCTCTGGACTAGAATAAAACTTGCAAGATTGCAGGCTGGGTGCTGTCGCTCATGCCTATAATCCCAGCACTTTGGGAGGCCGAGGCGGGCCGATAGCCTGAGGTCAGGAGTTTGAGACCAGCCTGGCCAGTATGGTGAAACCCCATCTCTACTAAAAATACAAAAAATAGCCAGGCATGGTGGTGCACGCCTGTAATCCCAGCTACTTGGGAGGCTGAGGCAGGAGAATAGCTTGAACCCGGGAGTTGGAGATTGCAGTGAGCCGTGATCATGCACCATGGCACTCCACTCTGGGCAACAGAGTGAGACTCCATCTCAAACAAAAAACAAAACAACACAAAGAATACATAGGTAACAAAGAAAAGATAATAAAATGTGGAATCTGATGGGTATACAGGTGTTCACGTTCTGTTTGAAATTTTAATATTTTTATAATAAAATATGAAATGAAAATGCAAAGCAGACAGAGTAACTGCCCTTCTGAAAACCCGTCCAGACAGCTGCTGTGTGCCATAGAAATAAGATGCAAAGTGTTTTCCTAGACTCTGCAAGAGGGCCATGCAGACTTCATGAATCTCATCACCTACGTTCAATATTTGATGCAACAAATATTTATTGAGTGCCTACTGCGTGTCAGGCACTGCACGACATGCTGGGGATACAGCAGTGAACCAAACCTACAATAACATTCTGCCTCCTTTCTGAAGAAGCCCATCCATCCCCCTGACAGGCCTTTTCACTTCCTGAAATTGTCTTCATTTCAGTTTCATCTGCATGTGGCCCAGGAAGGTCAGAGCCCTTCTCTCCATCACTTACAGCTGCATCCTCAGGTCTAGAACAAGCTCTTGCCTACAGTAAGACCTCAATAACAGTTAGTTGCAGAAACATTAGCCACCATCTATTTAGCGCTTGTTCCATCTGCACCTGCGTCTGCTTTAAATGGTTTGCACGGGTGTACTATTTAATCCTGAAAACTAGCCTCATTTTACAAGGTTAACGGAGGCACGGAGGAGCTGGGCTGTGAATTCAAGCGGTCTGGCTTCAGCCATCCCCGTCCATCCCCGTCCTAACCACGCTGCAAACTGCCTCTAAGTGAATGAATGAATGACTCAGTCATTGTGACTGGCCCCAGTTGAAATCCTAACTCTGCCACTCAGCCAAGTTGACCTGGGGCCAACCAATTTATCTCCTTGGACTTCAGGTCAAGTCCCTCCTCTTGGTTCGTGAAGATGTAAGATGCTAGAGAAAATTGGCTCAAAGACTCCCCATACGCGCACGCACACACGAACCCACACCCGAACAATGAGGGAGGCAGGCGCTGGGGAGGGCGGCGCGGGGTCACGGCCGGGTGCAGGGTGTGGCAGCCTCTAGGCGGCCAAAGTCTCTGGCTTCCAGGTTTTTCTGTTTGCTTACTCCCTATCTGGGGGCCCAAGGCGCTATCTCCGCCACCCGAGTCCCGCGTAAACCTGGGTGACCTGGGAGAAGTCGTTGGAGCGTGAGTCAATGACATAAGGCGGCGGCGTGGGTTCAGGAGAAACCCGGCGGCGGGGAGATAAGCCTGCCCAGCAGGCAGGGGGATGGGCTGCCTGCCCCGCCCCGCGCCTGACTTCGCTGGGGAGGGAGACGCCCGGCTCCCGCCCCTAACTGGCCCAGCCGCGCGGAGCGCCTGGGAGAGGAGAAGGAGTCGACCTGCCGAGATGGAGGCGACCGGCACCTGGACGCTGCTGCTGGCCCTGGCGCTGCTCCTGCTGCTGACGCTGGCGCTGTCTGGGACCCGGGCGCGAGGCCACATGCCCCCCGGGCCCACGCCGCTGCCGCTGCTGGGGAACCTCCTGCAGCTACGGCCCGGGGCGCTGTACTCGGGGCTCATGCGGGTGAGGGGCCCTGGGAGCGTCCTGGCTAGGGGCGGGGGTCCCTGGGAGAGACACCTGAGTGTCAGGGCGAGGGACTTTTCGGGGATTCTAGGGAGGAGGCAGGGGCAGGGGTCCCAAGGCAAAGGGGCTGCGGGTGACCTGGGGTGGGGGCAGGTGCAGGTTGTCGAGGGCTGAGAAGCGGACGGGTGCCGGGAGACAGGATCGTGCGGTGGGGGACCAGGGCGAGGAGGGGCAGAGACCTCTGCCCGCAGAATCCTGGGAAGGTGATGTACTGGGACCGAGGCTGCGAGAGACAGGAGTCCTCCAGCCAAAGAGAAGCTGCTGCGGCTGGCGGCTTGTCCCAGAGGGAGAGGTAGCTGGAGCCATACAGGTGGGGTATGCTAAAGACGGGACAAAGAAGAAAAGGGGGAGACTCTCTGGGGGGAGTTGGAGACAGAGAGGAGGCTGGAGGGTTGCAGGCTCAGAAAGGGGATCCCACTGAAGGAATCTGTCTGCAGAGAATGAATGCAGGGTGGGAGGATGGGTGGAGCTCAGATGAGAGTTCCTGGGACTGGGGAGGAAGAAAGAAGGCAGAGGCCGCCCCAGCCTTACGGGATAGCAGGTGGGACTGGGAAGAGACCTGAAGTTCCCCATTCAAAAAGATTCTGGGTGATTTCAAGGACGTAGAAAAAGGGGTGTGGTCTTGGGGGAGCGATGGGGCGGATACTCAGCAGTGTCTGCTCCAGAATTTGACAGTTTTGCGGTGACTGAAAGGGGTGGCTGGATATTTGGGTGGTGGGGGGATCATAGGGAATTAGGGGAGACCAACGCTGGTTCTGCATTGCCCAATGTCAGAGGTGAGGGTTCAGCAGGAATTGGAACGAGGGAATGGCAGGAAGTTGGGGGATGCCACGAAGGATGTACTGGGGGAGGAGGCCTGGGAACCTGGTGCAAAAAGAGAACTGACCTCCAGAGGGAGCTATTTCTGCTGGGATGGGGGCAGGTTCTGGATACAGGGAGCTGAAGCTAGACCCGGAGGCTCCTCCAGTGACAGGGGCCATGAGGGAGACACCTTGGCTGGAAGAGGTCATAGCACCCTCCTCTTTCTTCCTCCCTGCCCCCAGCTGAGTAAGAAGTATGGACCAGTGTTTGCCATCTACCTGGGACCCTGGCGGCCCGTGGTGGTCCTGGTTGGGCAGGAGGCTGTGCGGGAAGCCCTGGGAGGTCAGGCTGAGGAGTTCAGCGGCCGGGGAACCATAGCGATGCTGGAACGGACTTTTGACAGCCATGGTAAGTCAAGGGCTGGTAGGCCCTCTACCCACAGCCTGCCACCACTTACTGGTGTGTGACCTTTGCCCACGGCTCAGTGCCTCTGTTAGCTCATCTGTAAAATGGGGTGATAACAGTGCCCAATTGGCCGGGCACAGTGGCTCATGCCTGAAGTCCCAACACTTTGGGAGGCGGAGGTGGATGGGTCACTTGAGGTCAGGAGTTCGAGACCAGCCTGGCCAACATGGCGAAACCCTGTCTCTACTAAAAATACAAAACATAGCTGGGCATGGTGGTGTGCACCTGTAATCCCAGCTACTCAGGAGGCTGAGGCAGGAGAATCACTTGAACCCAGGAGGCAGAGGTT